>JANSTR010158418.1:0-10234 GCA_025434805.1 Antipathozoanthus remengesaui
CCCACCCCCTCTCTCTCTGTTTCTCCTAAACTATATATGATGTGGATATGAAACTTACATAATTAATAAGCATGACGAGACAAGTCTTTTGCTAATTGATGACGTCAGTTCTAACGTAAAAAGTTCCCTTCTTGGATTTCCATGGCCGTCATCTTGGACTTTAATCCAAAATTGCTAAATAAGTTCATTAATTAACTCATAGTAAGTGATTTATATAATATTGAAATAAAATGCGCAGCAAAAATGCAAAAGAAACTTTAGGTTAGTCAAGAATGGACAAACCAGCTAGTGCTCCCGAATTCGGTTACCACGGCAGCAACGTAATTAAAAACTACAAAATAACCACACCAAAATGCTCCCAGGTAATGTGTAATGAGTACCCAGTAAACTTTCAATTAAGTATAGTCACGTGACACTATTTTTTCCAGATAAATTTGAGGAAAAGCCACCAAGTACGAGTACTGTAGAAGTAATCGTTTAGGTGTAAAAAAATGTTTTTCACACAAATTCATATTCCACTGCAAGCGCAAAACCAAATCTACCACCCCTAATGAAAACAGTTCATTAATTAATCTGTTAAACAGGATTTGCGGTTTTAACCCTCGAACATCATATGAACCACCCACCTAGGTTTTTCAGCCTAAAAATGGCAGCTTTGAAGCAATCAAAACAAAACTTCCAGTATCCGTAGTCCGATAATGAGCGCATCTTTTGGCGTTAATTGGATGACGTCATCATTTATAATTTCTGCGAAATTAATTATGCAATTTAGAGTTTGAAAATGAAAACGGTAAATTTTTGACAACATTTTTTTTAATTCACCTTTTCCACTCTATTCTTAATTATAATCCTATTTCAGGCTGTAAATACATGTTTTCTACTAATTTCAAGAACATTTGCTGAAGTTTTGCTGAAAATAAAATTGTTGAAAATCCAAGATGGCGGCCAAAATGCGGACACGCTTTGAAATGGTTGTTGCCATAGCAACAGTTGCTAAATAAAACTTGATTGCTATTATGAAAAGTAATTAGCTAATCATAAGCTACTCACATGCTAAAGCTTGATCTTTTATCTGCAGCCGTTTGAGAAGAATATGGGGGTTCAAATGATCCCCCCCCTGGTTAATTTGTTATGAAAAATAGCTTAGTCGTCCGAGGGTTAATGCAACATTTTGTGATTCGTTTAGCTACTAGTACGTTCAATATTATGACTATGCTTAGCCGTATCTACCGATTTTCAGTCATACTAACTTTGACATTAACAAAAAGCAGTTTCCAGTTCTCACTAATTACTTAAGATCCTATAGGCATATACCTTACATTTTGGCATGACGTACTTATATAAAAGAAACTAAGTTACGTTACAACAAATATCTTCTCGTATTAGTTCATTAACTCTGGAAGGTATGAAGGTAAAAAGTTACACGAACATGAAGGTATAGAGGGAGGGGATCATTGGACGCCACCTCCCCTCTATTTTCAAAAGTCTTTAACCGATTGACCTGAATCTTGGTATGTGTAATGATTGATTACATTGCCATGGTACCCACTTCCAAAACTCGAAAATGGCGGCTATCAGTCAAGATTTGGAATTCCATTTTTTGTTTTAAATGCATTATTTTTTCTCTCATTGCCTAAAAGAACTAAGTTTCATTTTTTTGCAGCAAAACACTAGTTTTTGAAGGCAAACAACAAGTTTCGTAAGTTCCTGTGATAACGTCATCATCTAGGACGTCATTTAATTGGGCTCAAAAGATGTGTTTATAATCAAAGAACAGTTGTGCCAAATCGGCATTTGATTAAATAGCGCATTTTAAACCCCCAAAAAATCCGTGGGGGGGGGGTATTTTGACTCCCTTCCCCCCTCATGCCTTCAAGGGTTAAAAATGGTCTTATTATTGTGTATTTGCGCAGATGTACGGTTGTTCCAGGGACGGAGGACGAGTTCCTAAAGATAAGCTGTGCTACGAACAAGTTCTACGATAGGTTTATTGTGATGCTGAGAGCAGGAAATGGGCAAACCACACTTGTTAATAAGAAATTTACAGACGGAGGAACCTGCAACCTTTGGAAGAGAGCTCTAGAAGATATCCCTACAGTACATGGTTCACACAACCTCGCGCGCTACAATGCCACAATCCAGAGAATGTTCGCACCACCAAACAGAGGTGAATTGGCAAATAGCTTTTGGTCCGAGATCAAAGTATATCCTATCTACCCTGACTACACCGAGGTGTAGATGATAAACCATTAATATATACTGGAGTATACATTAGGAAAGTTGTAATCTTTGATCTAATAAGCTCTATATACAACATATTAATATAATTATATGTATTGCATTGTTGCAATTATATTTGAAAACTGCGTTTCAATCTGAAAATAAAAGTTGATTCTTTATGACATAATCTATTTTTGTTGCCGTTAATTGCTTACTTTATGGGTTAATCTAATTTACACTTATGCAGTTGTGAAGACAAATTCGCTTTGTTCTTCTAAAGTTACCGTCTTGGAGTTCCATCACCGCTTTTTTAGATGTTTTTTCTTGGATTTTGTCAAACTGTTGCACAAAGTTATTTGTTGAATCCTAATTTGCTAATTAACTTCATTGATTAACTTTATTATGAGATTTATTAAATAAATACGTTGCAAAAATACGAAAGAAATTGTGTTCAGTCACGAATTCAGTTACTATGGCGATGCCGATACTACACCAAGACGCTTGTAGATACATTTAAGAAAAAGTCTCCAACCAGGAGTATTTTAGATGTAACCGCGTAGGTGTTATAAACGATCAAAGCTGGTTAAAATGTTGTTCATTTCATTGAGTTCGGGATAAAAGTTAACAGCCCGAAATAATAATGGCGTCCCATTGATAGCATTACACATTACACTCATCTTTGGTCTCTATGAACTTAAGAACTATAAAATATACGCATTATTATTGTTTTTGGTGGGAAGGGGGGGGGGTGTGGATTTTCGACGCACAATTAAAACAACAACCGGTTTTCTAAGTCCCCGTCCACACGAAGACGATTGTAAACGCAAACGCTAGTAAACGCAAACGTTTTTTATGCGTTTAAGCGCATGGACAAATGACAAGTCTTAACACTGATACCTACAGTACAACAAAATTAAAAGGTCAGACAACTTTTGTTACTTAAACAATACGGCACTAAACACAACTTACTATTTATTAGCTTTTCTTCTTTTTTTTCTGTATTTTTTGGTTGTGTGCACATGCTTTTACTAACTAGCTAATGTTTTACAGTGGCACTTAACACTTTCCTGCCGCGCATTGCTGCAGCTTATACTGTGTGCTAGTAAGTAAAAGCTACACAGATTTTAACGTTATACCTGCCAAGTGCCCAACTAGAAAACCTAACGATTAATTTAGGCTCTCGGCATTTCCACTCTTATAATCTATATTCTTTGAGAATAACAAACTCTAATAGACATGGTCAACGTATTAAGATGTGGAACAACATGCAACTTGTTTTAATAATGGAACTGCAAATACAATATTGTATATGTATTGACCAACCTTACTCGATTAAGCTTGATAGTGTCTAGGAGTTCTGTCTGCTGCTTTGCTTTGTTTGAGTTCCCTACATTCGGGAGGGTAGGTTCTCGATAACGTGTCTGCTATGAAAATATTTTTGGCTCATACTGAACCGTAACTTGATACTTTTGTAGGCAAATATAAGGAGTCGTTGAATTCGTGGTGGAATCTGGCAGGCTTGACCATGATTGTTTCCAATTGCTTGTGATCGAAAAACACTGTTATTTCCTTCCAGTAAACAAATTGATTAAAACGTTCATAATCAAACACGATTGCCAGTACTTCCTTTTCCATCTGAGCATAGTGTTGTCTTACACTGGTGAGCAATCTCAAAGCTTTTAAAAATTACCAGGTGCTTCTCTTGGAGAAGACAGGCACCCAATCTACCTTGTGCTTGATGCATCCACTTGTAAAGTGATTGGTTCTGACCAATGAGCCTCCATTTAACGGTGTGCGCTAAGTGGAGATATTTATGAATATATCTTGGGGCCATTAGGATATTCCTAGTAGGCGTTGCAAATCTTGTTTGTTTTGTTGTTGAGGCATTTCTATAATGGCTTTGATCTTGTCTGGTAATGTTCCTTTCTCTAACCCGGTTCAAAACGCCATTTGGAGCTCTTTATGCTTCCTACGATGATGTCATCATGTGTCTGCTTGTGCACTGGGAAAGTCTGAGAAATTATCATCCATCATCTTTGGCCACATCAGACGAAGCACAAATTCCAAATAACATTCCGTTAAATTTGTACGTCCCAAAGGATCTTATAAAAACACACAGGTACGAGGATTTATCAGCTATCTTCCTATCAATAAGAAGCTGTGCGCAGAATAAATGTTTGGCTCTGGACCACGGAGGGCAGAAACAGTTTTGATTGGAGGGAAAGAAGGAGAACGTGAATAGTCTAACTGTAAAAATCTTTAGGGGAGCATAAATAATGGCGCATTGTTAGCGGCGGGGACAATGCGTAAAGCATTTCTGACAGCAGCCACAGGACAAACGTGGACCGTCCGCAATCAGAAATGCATGCAATTAGTTCACGTGTTACTGTGAACTATTAAAAATTTACTTCAATTTATAATTACTCTATTAGTTAGACAGATAGGGACAATTTAGGGACAACTGATGCTAAACTTGGCTAAAAAATGAGTGCAGATTCGGCTACGTTTGGGTACTTTCCAGATTTATGAGACGCGATGCAGTGCAAATAGTTATATCTGGATAAGCTTATAATTTTTAGCATCCGGAGACATTCATACTCTTTCGGTTTTTATAAGTACATTCCTGTTTGATTTGTTCATCCGTCATGTTCATGGTGACAGAGCTATCAAGTCACGTCCTCGTTCCTACAAAAACAATTTTAGAATCCTGCCCTTTTATGAAACAGCGTATTGGCAAAAAAAAAAAACAGTTGGTAAGTTTAGCGTTTTCCTAAAATATAGCGAATATATGTTGGCCTTTTTCGCTTAACATAATTTATGAGCTGATTAGCGGCTGGACACCCCTAAAGGTCGATACAATTAAAAAGTTTCTTTATCCACTTACCAGTTGATTTAACGAAGAACATATGTAAATCTGTTTACATCTTATGCGTTGCTGTAATTGTCAGTTTAGTACAACGTGCTTCATTTTCCAGCTCTTTGTTATTTTCTAAAGATTTTCTTCAAACTTCAGTAATTTTATTTACTAGATATAAGACAGAAATTGTATTTCCTAGACAATTTAAGGACAACTGATATTAAATTGGCCAAACATGCTTTGTATGATGCGTGCAGATCTACAGGTGTTTGACATCTTGAGACATCTATTCTCTTTCCGTTTTCATAAGCACTTTCTTATTTACTCATAATCATCCGGGAAGTGCTCAGTGAAAGAGCTATCTAGTTATGTCCTCCTCTTCTATAAACCATTCTAGAATCTTGCCCTTTTATGAGAGAGCCTGTTGGTCAAAGATTAGATAAAGTTGGCAAGTACAGCCGAGTTTTGTGGAAAATAGCGTCTACAGTTTGGCGTTCGTTTCTCAAATTACGTTATAACCTGATAAGTGATTGAACATTCTTAAAGATCGATACGAGTAAAATGTTTGTTAATCCACTTTTCAGTATTGTGCATACATGTTTGGACCCGTTTTAGAATGATAGTTTGTAATCAATTACAAAGTAGTCAGTTGATTTTTACCAGGAACACATGCAAATCTGTTTCCAATTTATTCGTTGCTGCAAACGTCAGTTTGGTGCTGCGTGCTTCATCTTCCACCACGTGGTGTCTTTTACTAAAATATTTTTTAATGTAGAGAAACTCTATTACTAAGTCAACTAGGGGCAATTTAAAGTCAGACAATACTAAACTTGGGCAAAGATACTATGAATAATCAGTGCAGATTCACTGGTGTTTGACCTGGGGTACATTGCAGATTTAAGGACGTGATATACTAGGAATAATTGTGTTTTGATGATGTTATAACTCTTAACATCTTGAGACATCTGTTCTCTGTCTCATAGTTCTCTGATGTGTGTATGATTATCCACCACAAGCGTAGTCAAAGGGCTGACCAATTGAGATCCTTGTCTTCTTTAAACTATTTTAGATCAAGTTTGTAAGTACAGCTTTCTTCTGAAAAAGCGGTGACAGTTTAACATTTTTATAACCTGATAAGTGATTGAACACCCATAAAGTTCGATACAACCAGTAGGTTTCTTCATAGATTCACCGTTATTATGCATGCGTGCTCAGACCAATTTCAATATGATGGCTAGTTGTAATTTTACAAAAGTGGTCAGTCAATTTTAATCAAAAACAAATGCAGATCTGTTTACATGTTATTGCTATCTGACAAACGTCAGTTTGGTGCTTCAACATCCAGCACTGTGTCTTGTACTAAAGATTCACTTTAAATTACAGTAATTTTTTTTATTTACAAAAATAGAGAGGTAATTCAAGGACAACGGATGCTGAACTTTGCCAAAGATAGTGTAAATATTGAATGCACATCCACCGGTGTCCTAGGATTCATTCTAGATTTAATGGACGTGATAAACTACAAAGTATTATGTTTAGATTATGTCATAACTCTTAGCATCTGGAGAATCTAGTACTTTCTGATCTGCTCATGATCACCCATCACGAGCGTAGTGAAAGAGCTACTAAGTCACGTCCCTGCCTTTTTATCAGAGAGCGCGTTTCTCCAGTTTCTACAGTTTGGATTCTTCCCAGGCTCAAAATACCTTATCACGGCCTGATAAGTGATTGAATATGCGTAAAGTTCGATACAACAGATGTCTTTATTCATTCACCGTAATTACGAATGCGTGTTCAGACCTGTTCCAAAATGATGCTTTGTAATTTTACAAAAGTGGTCAGTTGATTTTAACCAGAAACACATGCCAAATCTGTTTACTTGTTATTCTTTTGCTGCGAAAGTCTATTTGGTGCAACGTGCCTCATTGTCCAGCTCTGACTTTTCTTCAGACTACAGTAATTTACAAAATAGAGACAATTTTAAAGACAACTGATGCTGAAACTTGGTCAAAGACACTCTGTATAATGACTGCATATCTGCTGCTGTTTGACCAGGGGTGCATTCCAGATTTAGAAGGACGTGATGGACTACAAATACTTATGTTTTGGTAATGCTATAACTCTCAGCATCTGGAGGAATCTGTCCTCTTTCTGTTTTCATAAGTACTTTTTGATTTGCTCTTGATCATCTATCACGAACGTAGTGAAAAGGCTACCAAATCACGTCCTCGCCTTCTATAAACCATTTCAGTGCATTTCTTTATCAAAGAGCGAGCTGGTCCAAATTATATGAAGTTGGTAAGAACAGCGCTTTTCTAAAATAAGCGCCTATACAGTTTCACTTAATTCTCTCAAAATTCTTAATAACCTGATAAGAGATTGAAGACTCCTAAAGATCAATAAAACTAAAAAGATTTTTTAGTCCACTTACTAGTAGTATGCATGCGTGAATATCTGTAAAGATTTATACAGCTAATTGGTTTCTTCATCTACTCACCGTTATCGCGTATGCGTGTTCAGACATGTTTCAAAATGATGGCTTGTAATTTTACGAGAGTGGTTAGTTGATTTTAATGAAAAACACTCATCTCTCTTTACATGTTATTTGTTGCTGTAAACGTCAGTTTGGCGCAACATGCTTCACTTTCCAGCACTACAACAACTTTATTACTTAGAAAAAAAAGGAACAATTTAAGGAGAGCTGATACTGAACTTGGCCAAAGATATTATGCCTGATGAGTGCGGATACGCCGGTGGTTTGACCTGGGCTACATTCCAGATTTAAAAGACGTGATGTAATGCAAAAAGATATGTTTAGACACGTTCATTGTTCTTAGCATCTGGAGATATCCACCCTTTTTTGGTTTTTATAAGTACATTCCTGTTTGTTTTCCTCATCCATTGCAATCGTAGTGACAGGGCTATCAAATTTTTTCCACGGCCCTATAAAAGCCATTTTCAAATCCTTTTTTTTTTTTATCAAACAGCGTGTTGGTCAAAGACAAAGTTGGTAAGTACAGCATTGTCCTGTAATGTAGCGATCTCAGTTTGGCCTTCTTCTCTCAAAATACCTTACAGGTTGATGGATGATTGAACAGCCGTATAGGTCGATACAATGAAGAGGTTTTTTTTATCCATTCACCGTTATTATGTGTGTGTTTGTTCTCACCTGCTTCAAAATGATGGTTTGTAATTTATTCGATGACATGTAAATATGTTCACGTTATTCAGTGCTGTTAACGTTAGTTTGGTAAAACATGCTTCACTCTGCAGTTCTTAGTGTTTTCTATTTAAAATGTTCTATAAAGTACAGAAGCCTTATAACTTATGACAAACAGAGACAATTTAACAACAACTGATGCTTGAGGTGATCAAAAATTATCTGCTCCGCCAGTTTCAGATTAATAAGACGCAATTCGGTGCAGAGGTATGTGCCTGTAATATCCTAACTACTACCATCAGGAGACATCCATCCTTGTTTTGTTTGATTTTCTCGTCCTCGTCAAGATGGAAACAATTTACAATCCCGAGTTTTTATCAGAGAGAGTATTGGTCAAAGTACAGCGATTTTTGAAATAGGGCTACCATGCACAGCTTAATGTCTTGTAATTCTACAGAAGCGGTCAGTTGATTTTGAAACACAATTAAAGAACGATAGTTGAACACTGTATTTTCCTATATAAACAGATATTTGTTAAAGTTTCTAGACCGGTCTTGTTTACATAATTTTACATTATGAACATTTATTATAAGGCCAAGAAAGTACGCGCCTCTGATTGGTTCTTGGTAACAGAAGATTTTATGGCAATCTCATAATGACCGCTCGCAGACTGTCAACAGCGGAGTGACGAGTGAACGTGAAAACCACGACACACTGTTTAACTGAACCTCCTTAAGCTTAATTTCTACAAACATCACAAAGATGGAACCAACGTGACTGACGACAAACACTCGGACAGTGAACTTTATTATCCAGATAAAGACAACGCAATGCAAACTGTGGTGAAAATAGCAATAGTGTTGCTAGTGAAACATTTGGTTGCAAAAGCCGGAGAAACTCGAGAAATTTCTTTTAGGGCAAAAAAGCGATAACACTATGAAGAAAGAGCCAGCGTTCTAAAATAGTTTTACCGGTTCCTGGTTAATTAACATTTTAAACTTACCAAACAACGAGCTCATAGAAAAAACATCTTTGTACATAGTAAAGGAAACACAACCAACGCCACTCGCTCGCGCTTGCTTCGCTGACAGCCGAGGAGAAGAAGAAGCTGTTCAAGAGTGGTTCCTTTGGGAATAAAAATCCATCTCCTGAAAACCCAATATTGGTTTCTCTTTCTCCACTTTGGCTTCCGAGCCCGTGACGAGAGTCACAAATTACTAATAAGCTGGGACGATGTTGTCTTTGAAGTTTGTAAACAGATCTCGTACAAGATGGCGGCCGTGAGCGGTGAATGTGACACGAAACCTGAACCAGAAAATCCTGATGTCTTACAAGTCTGAGAATGCACATCACCAGCGACAAATGTCGTGCATACTTAGCCATCCAAGAAGCTACAGTTGCTCTTAGTCTTTACATGTAAAAGCATTTTCAAGCAGCACAAGTACCGAGCTCATGCCAGCAGCTCTCGAGTCTTCAAAACAAGAAAAACATCGCTCGCCGTGAACAATTCTAGTTTCAGCTCGGTTCTTTAAACTGCCAATGGCATTTTGTCGGGAGCAAATATTAGCAGTTCCAGTCTTTAATGGTCCCGTGACAATCATCCCACAAGGAAAGAAACGGCGTTACTGTATGTTGAAATTGACGAAATTCTCTCTGAAATATGCAATGGCTCCAACTTCTTCAGTTCGCACGTGTTCATTTGTTGAAGTTGAACGATGAGTAAAACATCGATTTCGTCAAGAACTCGGCCATATTTTTGGCTGAACTTAAATTTTTACAGCATGCCTGACATTCTGAAGTTCGGTAGAATATACTGATTAAAATTTGTGACCAGTAACTGTAATCAAACGAGCTGTTTCTTGATTTGAACTCCCTCGTATCTTCGCGCCAGTGATCACAGCCTTGTCATATATGCGCGCTCAATCGGAAGTGGAAAATCACTTCCCGTGTGGATTCATTCGCCATGCACGTTCGCACAAAATTGCCGAAGAACTCGA
>JANSTR010158429.1:0-10232 GCA_025434805.1 Antipathozoanthus remengesaui
TTTTTCCTTTCCTTCTTGTAATTGTTTAGCATCTTGAAAATAAATATGTATGTATGTATGTATGTATGTATGTATGTTAAAGCTTTACACCAGTTTCATAGATTTTAGAAAAGCTTATGATTCAATTTGGCACGAAGGACTATTTTACCGACTTGCAAGTTACGGAATAATAGGGAACTCCATCGCTGTCACGCCACTATCACACTACTCCCACTCCATTGCTGTTACACCACTATCACACTACTCTTTTTTAAGTCTGGCAAGGAAAAGGATCCTAGTGATTATCGAGATATCTGTGTAGCCAGTTGTTTAGGAAAGAGTTTCTGTCCAATTCTAAATGATAGACTTTTGAACTATACTACAGAAAAAAATATTATTCATCCTTCTCACTCTTCACTGCTGCCACATCTCTTCACTCAACTGCCTCCCTACATTCTTGTCACACAAATGTTAAATTCGGCTCACAAACAAAGTCTCGTTCGGGCCAATGAAACAAGCGCATCAATTCTGACCATTTCACTGTTTCGTCTTTCAGCTGACTCAACCAGTAACAGTATAGACTCTCTGGAGCAGGCGCTCCAGGGTCACAACATTGACTCGGACAATCAGCAGGCCTCTGAAATTGGCGGTTCAATTGACTCTGAAATTACTGCCGAGCATTCGCAAGAAGATGATATTGACAACAACGCAAATGCATTTGCTGCACCTCAAGTAAGAAACGTGTAGTATTTGCTTTTTGAGGAGCTTATAAACAGGGAATCTTCCGAAGCGTTTTTCTCAATTGTGATTATATTTTGCCACGCTTAAGCAACTTTTTCATGCTTAAAATTAATTTTACTCTGTAAAGTGATGTTTATGCGGTCACAACAAACTTTTTGTAAGACATTGTTCAGATATGCACGAACATTCAATTGTTGCGCGATTACTTTTTTTTTGTACTTGTAAAAGTTCTTGCAATGGTACTTGCACAATTCTTGGTTTTCACGAAAAATAAAACCTGCCCGAAAAATAACTAACATATTAAATACTTTGATGTTCGATATAGATCAGATAAAACATACAAGTGACAAAAATTTGGAGGCAATAGGGAACTTTTAACTGAGTTATTGGCCAAATAGTATTCAGATTAGTATGCGGCCGCCATGTTGGTGCTCAACTCTAGAACACAAAAATGGCGGCCAAAAACGTTGTTGTTTTTTCAACTGATCAAAATGATTAGATTCGCTTACAAACACTCCAGTTACCACTTCTGACGGTTTTGCTTGTCATAACATTTCAAAATTGCGAAATTATATTTATTTTCTTGACATTTAAAAATTAGGCAAACCAGACGGTCAGAAAGTAAGCACGTATCATCATATTGACGTAAACGTTTCACGGAATATTTTGGATACTGAAATCTTTTGATGATGTCATGCGAAAGCCAAGAACTGTGCTTGAGTTTGTGGTTTTTCTGATATTAGTGCTCATTTGTTTGCGCATGCTTAATATCTTATTTCAGTTGTGTTTGAATTGTCTTTTATCAGTGCCAAAGCTTATATTATAAGCTTATAAGCTTATAAGCTTATATAACCTTAAATTAAATGAAAATAAATCCAACCCTTTGAAGTTTTTTGACAAATAATTTCACATCTGTCAGGTGGAAATTTCAGGGAAGATAACGAATGGTAAGAATATTGATAGCGACAGCGAGGAAGGACTGGCTGGCAGTAAAATGTTCCCAAATGGAGGAAATCTGAACAAAGTTGAAGTACCTATACAAAAACTCAACCAGGCAGTGTCGCGCGGGAGTGTGCCAGGTTCGTAATTAATTTTACACACACATTTTTTGCAACATAGCCTTCAGAGCTTATTGCTTTCGTAAACCTTTGATAATGTGTATGTTAAAAATTCTTTACTGTAAAGTCGGTTGCAATAGTTATGTACTATATAAAATATGCTATTGAAGAGCGAAATTTGTTAACTGTGTACACTTCTTACTGTACGTTATATATAGTTACTATTGTTTAGTTTGTTGAAATAATGTAATTAAAAATCAGACATTAACCTAAGAGCTTATTACAGCCTACAAATGCCTACGACATCTGCTTGTATAGAACATTTTCGACGCACTTTACAATTTCATCTAAGACATCGAACATGATTGCCATTAATCTGATTGACATCCAACCCACATATATAACGACACTGTTTGAAGAATTTTACCTAATTGCATACTAAACTGCTTCAATGATAAATACTAAATGTCATTAATAATATTCTTAGGTAAATATATCTGTAAAGAAAATTGTATTTGTAGTACAACAATCTTTCTCTTTCTAAAACCTGGGTGTTTACCTACCCGCTCTAAGATGAGAACCATTGACTGCAATCTCATTTAGTTAGTTCATTCAGGAATAATTACAATTCTCGATCTATGGAAATGAAATGTATATATAGGAAAGTTTCAAGTAACTGGTTTTTTTTTCAAAAATGTTTCAACAAGCTTCCTTTACAATTTTCAGTCATTTTCCCATGAAATAGTCCTTTTGCGACCAAAACCTGAGACGAGAGCGTTTAAACAATCGCAGTCCCTCATTTAGTTTAATTGGTTCAGACAGACCACGACCCTTAGTTTGTACAGGGAATAGATTATCGATAATTATCAAAAAGAGGAGACCAACAGGGAATACTTTAGTTGTTCACTGTTATTTTCATTGAGATGCTACCAGACTGTGATTCTCCGACGAAGGACTATCGCCACAAAGAGTGTGCGAAACTGTTGTTTTACAAAATTCGTCCAACTTATAGAAACACAGTACGTACACAGCTTGTGTTTTGTGCAATAGGTGAACTTCATAATGTGCTGAGAGGATGCCTGTAATACTTAACAATTAGACGATCTTGCATTCTAATGTATACGTTATTGTCGCATTTCGATAACTTATTCCTATTGGCATATCTTAAGAAAACAACTAACCGGCTTTAATCAAAAAAGATTTCTTTTCAGCTTTCAAATGGCCACAAACACATCAACCTGAACGACGTTCTCGACGTATTTACGACTGACTCACTAACCGACAACACCATCAACGCAGCCCAATAATATATAATATGCATCATTAATAGGGGAGTTATATATCGGTTTTACTGATACATGTTTTCTTACCTGCATACTAAATGTATAACATACTAATATAGAATCCTACTATAAAGTAATTAACAATTAAGTAAAGATAATCTTTTAAAACTGTCACCATATAGCTTGAGACAGGTAAAATCTTTAGATATGATAGTTTCTTAGCTCTTCATGAATGCTCTTTCTTTCAACTTCAATGGACTACCTAATTGTGTGTTTTCTTTCCTTAGAACAAATGGATCTTTTTCACGCCGCTTAAAATACAACGGCTTCCAAACATTTCACGAATTGCGCCTTTTTCCAAAACGATTTCAGCCTGTTTCAGTAGACTACATTATTTTTTGCCACAAAATGACCACAGTCCCGTACATGTTAATTTAAAGACGGAAAAATTATCTTAAATGATAATTTGAAGTGTCCAGGTAAAATAAGTATTAAGTACAATAACAAAACTAAAATACAAGTATACATTTGGTCATTGCCCTTTTGACGTCAACCAGACTGTTTATTTTACAACAATTTATTTTAAAAATTTGCAGAATTCACAATGTATACAGCCAGAGCGTAGTACAAATTACGTAGGGGATGCTTATGCAGGCTCCCAAACACTGTAAGACTGTCCTACTCATTTAAATCAACTACTTCCTTAATATAATTTAGAAAATAACTAACAATTATTCCTTTTAATAAAGCTTCTTTTCAGCTCATAAATGGTCACCAACTTTATCTTCAACAACGCCTTCGACACATCCACGACTCAAACACTAATCGACAACATCAATCAACTTCGTCTGAAAGACCGACCACGACCGCAGTAACTGATAACAAACTACATCTGTAACTATTCATCTTACGACGATTACTTCACTCCATGAAACCACTTCAAAGTGACACGCTAAAGTACCTGTTGCTATAAAATAATTAATTTTCTAAAATTTCGCACAGCTAATTTCATTATTTTAAAAGAATATGCTTCAAACTAAAATAATTTATTTTATTTTATCTTCTCTAATTTGATAATTTCCAAATAAACAAATGTTAAATGTCAAATATTTAAATAATTAACTTTAACAAACATAAAATCTTTCATTTGCACAAAGGACGCATTTTCTTTCTTTCTTTCTTTCTTTCTTTCTTTCTTTCTTTCTTTCTTTCTTTCTTGCTTTGTTTGTTTGTTTGTTTGTTTGTTTTTCTAACAAAAACAATTGACCATAAATATTATAGAACTTCAGATAGTTAAGACGACGCTACAACCGCCACTGTCACAAAGTGTTTGAGGAAAATTTAATATTCTTTAAAACGTTTCAAGTTTCATTCAGTTTTTAGAAACCGTTCTTGTTTTGCTTGGTACAGGAAATCAAGCCCAGAAAGTGTCACCACCGCTGATAAACAACAGTAAGATACGACCTGACGCTACCAAACCCATTTTCAACAGCAATGATGCGTCATTTAGCCTCCCGCCATTAAACTCTGGAAACGTGGAAAAAGGAGAACTTCCACCATTAATGGCCGGCGCCAAAACGGCATCACAATTCTCGCAAGAATCTTCATCAGCAAGTCTTCTTTCACCTTTGAGGAATGGAAAGGAGCAATCGGATTTCTTATTGTCGGACAATAATGGTATCGGACACAAAAATACAGCAGCTTCTCATCAATATTATCCTAAACCGCAGAAAGAAGTTGCACCACCTGATCTTACAACAACCAACGCTTGGAGTTTGCCACCTTTAAAGTTTAGCGATGGTGCTAATTCAAACTCGCTGAGTTTTGTGGATTCTAAGGTTCATCAACCTCAGAACATGTTTCCGTTGTTAAAAGAAAACGTGCTACCGGGTGATTCCAATAGCAACAACGCGCAAGGGAAACTTAGACCTTCCTTGGAGGATGACCAGGAAATCCAGAAAAATCCCGTACCGGCTTTGAATCTAGATGCAAAACAGACCAACGACCAGTTTTCAGAAAAATTCCATTACAATCAATACATGTCTCAACCTCCAAACAAGTTAAATCTACATTATGTACCCAAACCAATTACAAAGGTTTCTGCGGATAATCTTAAACAGAAGGGAAATTCTCAAACGCAGAATGTTCCTTTCCTGAACCTAGATGTTAATCGTTCTCCAGTGGTGCCTTCATATATACAAGGTAAGCAGAATTCCACTTTTCTGTTGGAACAACAAACTACTAGACGAACTTTGGGACCTCGAACACATCACGACAGAACCAACTCAACCGACACTTATTTTCTTAACTTGAACCTTAACCGAGCGCCAAAAATTCCTCCCTCAACATCAGGTAACAAATCACCTGGGGCGTTTGATTCACCAAGACAGACAAACAAGTTGCGCAAACCTTGGTCTCTATTTCATACCGCAAATTTACATCTTTTAAAGCCAACCAATGGACAAAGTAAAGGTGCTTCTGGAAATCAACAATCATTTCAAACGTTCTCAAACTATCAAGAGAATTCACAAGGTGGAAGTGGTTCATTTGTTGAGACTGATGTTGCTAATAAATTAGACGCATCGTCCTTTAGGAAGAGTTACAAGATGGAGAACGGTTTATCACCACCAGCAATTGGAGATGCAGATGTTTCTCATCTTCCTGAAATACACGCCAATACTAGAATTCAACCCTTGTTGCAGCAAGATTCTGATGTGAAAATGAAAACACATCCGAAGGGTAAGATATTGGTCGGGTATATCACAGCAGCCAAATACCGGAAACCACTGTTACGGAATCCACATTTGTTGGATTACAGGGAAAACAAATTCAATGGTATCCTTCGTTCGGGTTCAACAAGTAATGGGTTAGGGGATATTTCTGCTGCTGAAGCGCATTTTTATCCAGATTCTCGAATGACAAACCCGTTCTTTGGGAAAATAAAAGAAAATGATGAACCTTTGTTGCAAAAAGAAAATTTGTTTCCTCCTTTCACTAATTATAAGCAAGATTTCCATTCGGCTTTAAGTCAGTTGAAGTTAGAAGATAACGATTTACCAACACTTAATCATGGCAAGAAACAGGAAGCAACTTTATCCCCACTGGATTATGAAGTAGGTGAGCCTGAGTATGAAGATCGGGCAGGTCGAACTAACAACCAGGTGAAAGATAACAAGATCATCACAGGTTCTTTAAACTCGGCTGCCAAAAAGCTATCGCAAAATGATAAGCAAGCCTTTCCGTACCTGAAAAATTCTCAAACTGAAAGTAACACACTGGAGAAGTTTTCTTCAATTGACCAAATTCCCAGAAATTGGGAAGCAAATTCATTTGAATCCGTAAGTACTGGAAAAGGGCAGCCTTTTCCATCTCATAACATAAGAAAACAATACTCACGACTGCTGCCTTTTCAGAATACGGCAACTAATTCGAGTGACCAGACGCCTCTTGTCAAACTGCCCAATCGGCAAGATAATCAAGAAGCTGTAAATGCAAACACTTTTTACGACATGCAGAAGCAAAACGGTTCTGCATACCTTTTTCAGAAATTAAGAAGCTACCATCCTACTACTAGGGAGCAGTTTTATTTACAAAATATAGAAAAGTCGTATTTGAATAACAATGAAACACAAGTATCTGGGCAATACAAGAGTGCAATGAACAATCCTCGGAAATCTGGTAATGACCAAAAGAACCTGTTAAACAGATTTTACAATAACGAAGTCTTGGATCAACTCAGTCTCGATGCCCTTCGAGCTCCAAACGTCAAAGGAAAGGGGAACGAAGCTGGTTCTTATATCACGAATGGTGTGCCCTCCCATATTAACAATCAAGTTAATCAAGCGCTGGAAAACATCACACTGAAGTATGATGTTGGACAAAGCATTGTCACCATCCCTTATGAAAACGCAAAGGGTTTTAACACACTTCAAAGGTCAAACCTACCTCAAATAACTACATCTAACCAAAAACCTAAAGATGATTATTTAACTAACCTAGAGTCTATTAAAAATAATTATTTACCTTTAAAAAGTATCGACACAAATAATATATTACAAGAAACTAACCTGAACGATAAAATACCTTACTTCCAACTTACAAGTAACACGCATGCGCTCTCGTCTCCCGAACTAGGTGCACGTTTAAAGACCTACCCTCCTCCGGTTCCGTTAGCGCATGCTCAATCTCCAAAAGATGTCAATTTCTATCACTCCAATCTAGCAGAAGGTCCGAGAGCTAGGTATCAAGTTACAACGGATGCATACAACAATTTCTTACCGCCACTAAACCACGCAACGAATCAGGTACTTCCCCCGTTGAATCATGGGGGATTGCCGCCACTGAATCACAAGTTTACGTCGGAGAACGGATATGGTCGGGAGGAGCAACTAACAGGTAATATGTTTACCTTTTTTATCTTATTTATTTTTTTGCCAACTCCCTATGGTGGCTTTCAGGTGTCGTTCCTTCCGTGGACATGGATATTAAATTAAGGCTACAAAGTTCTTGAAAAGAAGAGTATTCCCGACACTGTTATCTGTTAACTAGCTGTGGCATAGTACATCTCTTTATCATGGACAAGGTCACCATGACTTGACACTCGTCGAGTACAGGTGTGGTCACAGAATCAATCATAATCGCGGCCAATAATCTTCACCGGAGAAGGCTCCACATATTCACGTACTATCGTGTCAAAGATTTCCAAAGAAATAATTTAATTGGGCAAGAAAATCCGCATAGAGAACATGATGATACTTGTGTTTTCTCGGCGTTGTTTTGCGCCACCAATATTCAGATCCTCCTGTAATCGCTTGTCCCAGTTATTACGATTCTCCGCAGTGATAGCAAACACTCCCTCAATAAATTATGTGAGCTTGCTCACTCAGAAGTTTAGCTGTCTTTCCTAAATAAGTGCTTCAACAGTGGCGACACGTAGGGGTCCCTCGTAGACAGAGTAACACATCTCACAGGGAAACACGAATCCATGATTGTTTTAAAGAGTATCATTCAGTCGGTGTGTAGACATGCTATTATCCAACACGTGCGGCCAATCACAGTAATTGAATTCTGTTGGTAAATTCCAACTTTCGATGTTCTGTGTAATCCCTAAACTAGGCCCCTTGTCGATTGTGCTAGCATAATTTTTGCCATAATCGGAACAAAAAAGTATAATTTTTGAACGAGCACTGCCACGGCTAATTTTAGCACTTTTTGGAGCAAAAGGTCATAAAATGCAGTAAATATGGAGTATTTTCTACAGAAATAAATTAAATAGGTAGTATGTTCTTGCAATGAGTATATTAGCTACGCTAATAGTAGTATTGAGGTGTTAGTTACTAGGCCTCTTTTTGCGAATTCTGCGCACGTGTTAACATTTTGGAACAATGTGGTTTCACGTCCGGCTTCGAGGTACTGCAACACATTAACCACTTGAGGATTGCGTAAGCCAACACAACTGCTATACGACTTCAACATGAAAGAAATCAAGTCGTTCCGCCAGGCCAGGGCCACAAAGACAACCGCCATAAAAAAAACAAGTATATTTACAATAACAACATATTTCAAAAACATCATAATGTGGTGTCGTTATTGCGTGTCCATATGTACCGAGAATCTACGTCATTTTGTGTGCATAATTCGGCAATCAGGAGCATAATCTAAGAATTCTGGCATAATCTGGCAAAATTTCAAGCACTGCCAGTAACATAATATGCTACTTTTACGTGCACAATTTATAAGGGCCTACCCTAAACTAATATTTGGCTTGGTAATAATATTGGAATGGAACTGATATTAAGTTTTGCAAACAACGAATGAAGATCTGATAACGTTATTACTATAGTGACTAGGGTGTAGATTTATAATAATAATAATAATAATAATAATAATAATAATAATAATAATGATAATAATAATAATAACATTTGTTACAAAATATCAATATCCTCAAATCTGATTGGCTCATTCCACACTCAATTTTCCCCTGAATCAGGCAGCAACACTGTCCGATAACAGCATGACAACAACAATGAGCCAGTCACAGTAAGATTTCTGGGACTCTGACCAATCAACAACAAGGACATAGTCACTATTAATGACAGCAACCTATCTCTGAGGAGCAAGCAGTCAAAATGGACAATTTTTCAACTTTCGACTTCCACAAATTTTATTTTCGGATTTGATATTTTTATAATAATTGGTAATAGGACTGCCTCTCATCCAATTCTGTCTGTAACTATTTATCGGGAAAACAAATTTAATTCAGCTTTCGAATTCGGCCTCAACAACTTTTGATTATCCAATGGAAAAACAGCTGTCTATATTAGAACCGCCTCACCTCCAAATACAATTGTGCACTAGCTTATCTCTCTTAGTCTCAATATGTACTTGGAATGTTCCTAAATTTTGGATGTTTTAGCGTCAGTTTTCCATAGAAAATAATACAGAGTGCCTGTATTAACTCATATACAACCATATGGCTGAATTACGTCATAGAAAAGTAATACACTCCCACAAATAAAATTAATTCCTCTTCCCCTTGTCAAACATTTTGTCCATTTCAAACGAGATAAGCAAAAATAGAATTCATTTGCAACGACTGCAATGACAATATATTCCATATTCTATATAAGAGAAGTGAATCTTTCAAAGATTAGATTCAACAAGACATCATCTCTGCCGGTCATCTCCTAACTCAGTCAGGGATCGAGATCTGTATCAATTCACTTATTAAGGTAACGGTACTTTTATCATCTTGTTTTGCAGATGTTTTTTCTGTAATATAGTTTTCTCTTTCGTTCTCTCTCTTGTGTTTTATTAATGACCTCGTGGTTCTTATACCTAACGATTAACCTTTGTTTCTCAGTTATTTGAAAAAGAACATTAATTGCGTTTAATTTTTAGAAATTACAATTTCCTCAAATATGATTGGTCCACGCATTCAAGACTCTGTTTTCCCAATTTGCTTGCAAAATCTCCTATTAGACACTGTCCAACAACAAAAACCCTGTTGAATTCTAATCTATCCATCTATTGTATTACTTATTTATCTATTTATCTGTTTATTTATGTTTTTACTTGTTTGATATTGTTAATCATGCTAATTTATTTATTTTGTTTATTTGTTGCTTAATTTAAGTATCCTTGCAGATCAAAATGAAGAAAGTAAATC
>JANSTR010158440.1:0-10230 GCA_025434805.1 Antipathozoanthus remengesaui
AAGACGACAAAGAGTTTAAAGTTTCCTCTCTCCGCTCGATTCGGGAGCCATTGACCGCTACTTGAGACAGCCACCGACAAGCAAGCCATGGTTCTAATTATTGGTCACATTTTTTAGTAGATAGACCATTGTAGGTTTCTACTAAAACGATTAGACCTCTCGGCCTCATGGACTACAAATTCATAGCCCATTCGTCCTTGAGGTCTAATTGTTAATTAGACCACTCAAAAAATATCCAACAACATCAAAATTTTCAAATAATTTCAGTGAGGAAGGGTGTTTTTCTTGCTTTAATACTTTTGTGGAGTACCAATTGCAAGTCAGTTGTATGATACGGTCCAATAATTATTACAATACAATCCATTAATTGTGTACTACTCAGTGTTTTTAATGTACACATAATGCTCTTCATCTCTTACATGTACAGTAGAATCAAAACTACAGATTGCTTGGTCACTGACAACATACACTGTAGCAGTTCTAGCTGTTCGAACACATTAGTCAGTAAATATCACAAGGCAATTAGTTAGAATATCAAAAATATGGGTGTTGTACGATGTGTGTGCAAGTGTCACAACATGTCGTCAGCTGATTGTTTGTCACTAGTGTTTCTTTTTTCACAAATGTTCAGGGAAAAAATTTCTCATCTTTTTTGTCATATATTTCTTTTATTTAAAAGATAAAAATGTCAGTGTGCTGGCAAAAATCAGTGTGCTCACTGGTGACACATGTAAACCAGGATATTTTTTAAGTGGCCTAATAGTAACTTTTAAGATCTTGATAATGCATCATGGCCATCATGGTCTAAAATAGACAGTTGTTGAGCACACATGATACATGTATGTCATTTAGAAAGTAAGTCAATTTAATTCAAGACATGCCCCATATGTCCTTACCTCACATTGCAACCTCTTGTCTTTTTTTAAATAAATTATGTGGTGATTTTGAGAAAGTGACCATATTGACAACCCAAGATAACATGAGCTGAGTGGTGAGCAGAATTATATGGTAACAAACATTGACTGCTGATTATTGGCTAAGCTATTAAATCCCGTACCCCACTAATCTCCTACCGACTTGAACCCTGGTCCAATGGTCACATGCATGTATACTGACAGTCAGGTGGCTGGTAAACTCAGGTGATTGAATCTAATAATTACTGTAGTTTTATAGTAAAATGCCACAAGGTAAATGCCCCCACTCTCCCATGGTATATGTGCCCCCAGGTTTGATAAATGGTTTGTTGAATAAGTGACACCAAATATTTTGATCAAAATGTTATACATTCAGTATGTTCTAGGTTGTGTATAACATGTGGTGTACTTGTACCAACATCAGGCCACCACACACAGTTTAATATCATTAATACCATTCAAGTGATTTAAATATTTTTGTCCAATACAGTAGCTCTAAATATTATAAAGTTAAAACTGTTACTCCAAAATTTCATTTATATAATTTTGATATAATTATATTATTATACATGTACATGTATATTATGGTAATTTTCACTTTCTTGGTAATTGTCCAGAACATTTAGAATGCATTGTCACCGTATTATTTTATAGGTATATAGGTAATCATGATTAGAATGCATTGTCACCATATTATTTTATAGGTATATAGGTAATCATGATTAGAATGCATTGTCAGCATATTATTTTATAGGTATATAGGTAATCATGATTTGTAATTTGTACAGTAGTGTATTCTATGGCTTGATAGTGCTATTTGTTGTATGCACTGTTTGCTCTTTTAATCTTTTTTAAGTCTATAATTTAATGTGAATTGTTTGTTGTTTTTGCTTGCATTACTCATTGTTATTTACAGTTTTACTAACATTTGTTCATTAACTGTGTTCACGCATTGGGTGGTGTTCTACAACTGGTATTAGGATTTAATGGAGCCGAAACCACTTGTAGAATTGCACACATTTTAGGTATCCTACTGATAATCAGTTACTGATTTGTGTTTTATTTCAGGAACATGTACTTGTCTGTTCAGCCCCCACCCCTCCCCTCTGATCCATGATACTGGATTTTAAGTAGCACTTAAGAATTTACTCATCTGGTTTGAATGTAAAATTGGTTTCATGGTGGATATAATATATGCCCCAGATATTCAATGGTTTATATAATTTGTTCAAAATATTTTTGTCCCATAGTAAGCTAATTATCTAAGCTCACTAACTTATTAATTAAAGGAACAAGAAAGGCAAAAGATCAAGTGATTTAAAGAATAGAATACATTATTTTAATTTATTGCTTGTATTATTGACAAACCTTGTAACACACTATACATAAAAAAAGCTCAAACTTTTTAATTAATTGCTTACAGGCCTGGAAGAATGAGGGATTGCCCTTATCAACAACGAGCAATGAAGCTGCAAAAATGTATGATGCACTGCTGACCCAGGTTTGTTTTTCTGTTGTAAGTTCATCACAGGTTATGTACATGTACATTCTGCTCAGGTAGGTGACTTGAGTAGTAATGCACATCTTGTTATTGTATTCTACGTGTACTGTAGTGATCAGTTGCATGAATATATACATATAACTATTAATAAATACATATATAATTAACTACAAATTCTTTAGCTAAGAGAAACCAATTCAAAAGTAAAAAAATAAATATTATTAATTTATTAAATAAAAACTAAAAGCATTGGATTTTTCATGCTTCTGTCTTTAGACATGCACGCAGTGTGTAATAATAGTTAAACTGGCCATGGTTTGAGAAATAGATAATTTAACTAATAATTTTTAGCACTCTGACCTTCTCTGTGACCCACTATCATTTCAATAATACCTTTAAAGGCCACCTGTCTAGATTAGCCCCAATGGTTATTACAGGTGGCCTGCACTCAATTTCTGTTACCTTCACTGCCTTCTCACTTGAAATTTTTGTAATTTACTAAGGAGTGCTAAATGAAGATTGTTGTTGTTGTTGTTGTAATAAAAAAAGAAGGGCTTCATATTTGCTGTCAGACTTTTCAAAAGAAATTTGAGAATAGATACTGTGCTGTCATCCTCTCAACTGAATTACAAGGCCAGGTGGAACATGATTTTGATGCCACAATCTCAGTTCACTGTATGTCTGGCAACAGAGCTACAAGGCCTAATACAGTTCAGATATGTCAAATATAACAAGAATATACATGCTGACCAAATAATAAGTATCATTTATTAATTTTGATTTACATGTAATACTTTTAATGAAATTGTAAATGTGTGGTAGTTTAATTAGTATGTCTAGTGGTTCAAATCACAGAGTAGGGAAAAAAAGAAATTTAGCAACCAATTGACACCACGTCAATTTGAGCTATTAATGTAGTTGACCACTTGGTAGTGATATTACTAACAATCATATTATAATTGCAGATTGTCTACATTCTCAGCAGGAGACTGGATTGCCCCCATTTCTAATTATAAGCCCACCCAAAACTGCTAACACACTTGTATTTATAAGTCCAGGGCTTTAGTGGGGAATTTTAATCTGTAAATGTAGGTGCTAAAACCATAACACCATTATGTAGATGCACAGAGGAGGAGGGGTTACTTCGACCCTCTCATTTTCTGTTTGACTTGAAAGTTGGCATGGATAATATTTGGTATGTAAACTCTTAACTAAATTCCACTTTGTTATTGTTAATTCCTTTTAAGGCAACTACAGTATAAGAATTGTAACACAAAGCAAATCTGCATACTTGGTTTTCTCAAATTTGAATTTTCTTGTAGTTTTCATCTTATTAGGTTAGAAAAGCATGTACATGTAAAATTTACAAACCAGTAGTACAAAATTACATTACAACAGTGTTTTTCATTCTAAAATATGGAATTTCCAAATTCATAACCTATTTTGCACAATATTTTTTGCTACTAGGCAAGTGGACATTATACACTTAATGACTGCTCACGAGGGAAACATGAGTTTTGTTTCCCGAGAATCTCAATGTTTCCCCAATTTAATCTACATGTATCACTCAAACCTGCAAATTATTTACCCTTAGTCCTACCCTTAGTAGGAATGCTAAACTATGCTGTCCAACCAGAAACTGAAACTAGCAGTCCTGCCCTGTCAGGAGCTTCGCAGCCATAATGTCTGCAACACCAAAACATGTGCTGTAAGGCAAGGCAGTGTATAAAGTAAGCGTCTGAGCATCAGTCTCCATGAGCTTTGATCAAATGGTCTGGCACTCCAGCTTGAAAAGCAAAGGAAGCTCCGCCACGCCGGAAACTGTGGGCAGAGTAGTTGTCAGGCAAGTCTGCTAGCTGCAATGGTTGCTTTGATGGCGCGGTGCACAGCAGGGAAGGTGAGGGGCTTGACAGCAGACGACTTAGGTGCACAGAAGAAAGGCATGTCAGGTGTAGCTAGCCAGGACCAGCGAGAAGTAGTGTCAGATGGAAGCAACAGGACAGAGATGGGAGTCAGGGATCAAAGGAAGTGGAACAAGTAGCAGCCCCTCCTTAAACTGAAGGGTCTTAGACCACTTGATGCGGAGCACTGTGCCATTGTCTGTAAGGTGCAGATCACCATGACTAAGGTGTTGCGATGGATCGAACTCTCTCTCTGAAGGAGGCACAAGGTTGGACTTACACAAGAAGAAAAGAAAGCAACAACGAACGGGCACCAGACAGCTGCATGCGTTCGGAGGGAAATGTCCAGACAATGCCGCATACGCTGTAAAGTGTCTATTGTGATCGGGTGCTTTTGCCGTTGGCTTATGCCCATAATCCTTTTGAGTCCTTTCTTGCAGAGGGACACATGAAAACTGCTGAGGGCCTCACATGGAAAACACCATACAGGTGTAGCAGTCACATGGAGTTCAGGCATTTGGTGACATAACTGTAAGAGTCAGTGTTGCAGGTGCAGAAGGTCAGGAATTACATGAGTGTTTTGGGTGCTGCCAGAATGGGAGAGAACTGGAAGCGGTCACAGAAAGAGAAGTATGCACACCAGTGACAATGGAGGTTCCGCACTGTTCCTGGAGCATGGGCAAAGGATTGAACGGTTGTGGACAGCTGATGAAATGCAGCCGGTGAAGAGGGAACATCGGTGAGCAGGTTGGTAGGCGGATGACCTGCATATAAAAAAGAGACACAGTTAGACTTGCACGCAGAAATTGAAAAGGTCTGCAGGACAGTCCACTTTGGTGGTGCTGTGTGTAGAAGTGGGGGTGGCAAACTTGGTTTGATGCGTAGGAAAGAGGTGCCAGCGACTATGGTGGTCAGCGATGGTGTTGGAGGAGCCCTCAATGTGTTCGGCAGTCAGTTCGAAATCAAACTGTGCAGCAAGAAACCAGATTTTGCGAAGGCAGAGCTGCATGCCATGGGAACAAGACCGGCTGGAGTTGAGAGCAAGGATGGAATTATTGTTGTCACAACGGATTACAAAGCGCTGACCTGAGAGAGACGGCCCCCAGAGCTTGAGTGCGACCATGACAGTGAGAAGCTTCAGCACATTGATGTTGTGCCCATAATGCTGCTGGATGTGGTCAGGGAAGATGGTATGGAAATACTGGCCTTGAAAGTAGCCCCCGGCCCTGGTGCTACAGGCATCAGTGGACAAGAAGAGAGGGTCGTTTATCCAGGGGTCTGATTTGATGAGGGAGACGCCATTGTAGTGGGGTTCCAATGAAATAAATCCACCACTGGAGTTCAGACTAATTGTCGTCGGATAGGGGACAAAGGTGAGCCTGACGGTGTTCCCGAAGGGTGTTCAATAGGTTGGACATAAAAATGCTGGCGGGGCGAACACAGGTGGTGACAAATGACATGACTGAAGGTCCTTGCAAGAAATGCAGGGTTGATCGAGCAGTGACTGACAATGGGAAAGGAGGTCGGCGAGACGCTTGGAGGTGACTGACATGGTCATGGCCACAGTGTCAAAGTGGACACCGAGGAACACCATGGTGGGCGAAGGCGGGCAGTCCTTGTCCAGAGATGAATCAAGGTCAAGGGTATCAAGTGGATCACCCAAGGCATTGAAAGTGTGAGAGGCGCGGTCAGGCGAGGCCGCACCACAAAGTCATCGATGTAGTTTGTATATGAGTGACCGAGAGCACGAAACAAAAGTCACAGCATTCGTGGTACGTTGGCACATCATGGTGGCCAACCGAAGGGAGGAGCGACATCGAAATAGAGTTGATGGTGGTGGCAGATGCCAAGTAGGTGATAGTTGCAGGGATCAACATGGAGTTGGCGATAAGCACGACTCAAGTCCTTCTTATAAGGAGGCAGCCAGGGCTGTAGTGTCAGATAAGATCGACGAGGGCATCAGTGCGGGCAGGCGAAGGGTGAGGGGTTCGCCGAGGTAGGAGTCACAAGGAATGCCATCATCAACTGAGGAGTCGTGTGGGAAGCTGAGATTGACGACAACACGAGGTTTCCCGGAATGGCCAGTGGCGACCTGAAGCAGTGAAACTGTGAGGGGAGTGTCGAGAGGATTGGAGAGGAAGGGACCACATAGAACACCGAGGGCAGCTTCCTTGTCCAAGTATGCTTGCACGATATCTGACTGCTAGGAGGCGGAGCCGTGATTGTGAGGCGATAAGTGCGAGACTGAGTGTGACATATAGCTGACCGGCCAATCAAATTCAAGGAAATCACAGAGGTACATATCAGGGTAGTTGTGAAGGCGATACCGCTACTCTGGAATGTTGAGACCAGATGGTACAGGTTGTCGCAAGGTGAAGGCATTGGGTCTGCTAGCTCGCTGTAGGGCAGCACTCATACAGTTGAGTCGACGGTGATAGGAAGAACAGCAGGTGGTGGGGAGTGAGGTTGGGCTGGTGTAGAATTGGAGGGGGTAAATGTAGGAAATGAGCTGGGTGGAGAAGTGGTCAGTATATTGTGCTGAGAGTCCAGGTTGTCAGGAGATGGAGGGCAGGCCGGGACAGAGGTTGGTAGTCAATCACATGGGGTTGGGTTTTCACGGCGTTGGGGAATGTTGTATTTGCGTTTAGGACAGTTGATGGCTTGGTGATCACTCTCTTAATAAATCACACAAACGTGACGTTTGGCGCAGTCACTGGTGCGGCAATCATTGTGCCAGGACAAGGCATCGCAGATGTTGTACGGTGGAATCGAACCCTGGTTAATGTTGGTCTGATTGGCAAACTTGGTGCGGGATTTGGGTGATATAGCTTGCGCTGAACTCTGCCAATGATAATTCTAAATAAAGTTTTAGCTCACCTGGAGCAAAATGTGGGGTCACTCCTGGGGAAAAGTGTGCGCTCAGGTGCTTTCATGTTGCTGAGCCACTTTGTTGCATTGTTGCACCGGGAACTTGTGGCTTTCCCAGGAGTATGGTATTTTGCTGCTGTTTTGCTTCGGTGCTGCCTGGAGGCGGGCTAGTTCCAGCTGCAACTGCAGCTTTTGGACTTCCAGCTCGCAGAACCTCACCTGTAATTGTGGGTCTGTTGTTGGAACGCCGATGGCGATGGCAGATGGGTCATCATGCTGGTCCGAGCTGGCTGTTCGATCGAGGTCGACAGGAGCAGTACAAATCGGCGTGTGTGCTTTCTTGCTCGCTCGAGAGCTTGACCTGGACTTGCTAGTGTCAGGTGGGCAATGGAGTTGATCGAAACTGACCTCCAGATTGACCTGGTCATCTTGTGGGTTTGACTTCGAGAGCCTCGTGGCGGAACGCTGAACTGTGGCCGAGTTGCAGTGGGGAACATTGTCCCACACAAAATCCGAACTCAGGTGAGACTGGTGACGCGATTGATGGGACGACATGTTGCGAAAATTCGAAAGTTTGAAAGAAAATAGAGATCTTTGGAAATCACTGAAAACGAACTCCAAAAAGCAGAAGAGATTTGCTACGGAACTCGACTGAGTGCCACGAGGAAAAGGTAATACGACCCCAAGCGTCAAGAGGAAGTTATACAAAGCTAACCTAAGGTAAATAATTAACTCAGACAAAGTCGATTGACCATACTATCTGTACATCAACCAATCCCAATTTCCGTTTCTGGATTAAGAACACTTTTCTATAGATAGGAAATACATGTACACAGTTGACCCAACCACAGTTGTCTCAGGCTCAGCTTATCTGATCTCATCAGTACAATACTGTACTTTTACTTAAATTTTCTTGGAGCCCAAAATGGGAACTACTGTACCCTGATTGTCTGTCCGCCGCAGTAACGAATAAATCTCTCTGTTCGTCTAAAAATACTTTGAATACTGAATACATGTAGTTACCAAACTAAGTACAGACATGTCAGCCACAGTAGCCTTGGCTACAGTTTGACAGATGTTTACTTCAAACCAGCAAAGCGGGTTAACCAGACAGTCACAATATCCCGGCTAGCTGAATTGCAGCATTCCTTAGTAAGTGAACAACCTGGTCTATGGCAGTTGGTTGAATTCTGTACATAAATCCAGACTTCTGGATGAAGGAGTACTATGGCCAAAGAGATCAGTAGAGTCATGTAATATAGCGGCTCTCGGCAGTCTACAATCAATGCATAGAGAGCGGAGTCGTGACCACAGAGCAAAGGCCGCCTCGGTGCTGAAGGCCAAAATGCAACTACAAGAGTTGGAGAACACGAGATTTATTTTCTTTCGTTTAAGAGACCTGGAAATGGCTAGTATTTCTATAAACTACTGTAGGTGTAGGCGCCCTACCATATGTATCATCCTGCTCGCGGAAATGAATAGGGTTCAGTATTTGATCATTGGTACAGTATCTATCATTTTGGAGCAATAATATTCTTGATGATTCAGGGTTCTTGCATCCCTTTCATAAAATGCTGAGTGGCACGACCGTTCTGGTTGTCATTCCTATGCTTTGCTAAATCTTGTAAGACGTTGCAACCTGCAGGAGCAACCCTGATTTCCACTTCCAGATTAATAACTATTTTCTCGTTTCCTTCACTTGTTTCATCTAAAGAAAAAGCAGTTTTCACATGCACTGACCGTTTGAGAGGGGGAGGAGGGTAAGCCAGTACTCCCCTCTCTTTTGATGACACTGAAGCTCAACAGATCTAAATGTTGGTGGTTTTCCTTCCGTTTTGTGGGTCCCAATCCAAATCTGACGATCACAATGAGAATAAATGGCCAACACGATATGTAATGTATTGCACAAACGTACATGGCTTTGGAATTCATTGGGTTTTAGTTGCTGCTACTGTTGAATATTTGGATTTGATCTGCCACCAAACCAAATTATTTACGGAAGCTCAGACTGAAAGGCCTAGGCGAGAAGAAAGGATCAAGACACTTTCGTTGAGTTTTAGGTATAGTAAATTATTAGGATAATGAGTATGTTCTATTTACTCGGGCAGTTTTGACGTTTACTCGTGAAAACTGTCTAAGTCTATTAAAGATAGTTAGATTGAATATTGACCCACTGACAGCAGTGAACAAAGGGCGATTGTGAAACTCCAGCCACTAAATAGGCCGATACAGTTATCAGTGGACATGGAGATAATTTTGTGTTAATAGCATGTACAATACAATGTATTATACCAGCTAAGTTGGTTTTTTACAGTTTTAAGGTGGCTCGATATGTTCTTTTTATAGTTTTAAGGTTGCTCGATATGGCATGTGCTCTCGAAATGAACATAATTATGTGCACTTGTCGATCTTGTAGAGTCTGCATTTTCATTACGTAACAGTGTACGAACTCTTGACTTGATATTTCTCACAAACCCTTTGGTCAACGTTTTTTAAACTTTGCATAGTTAAGGAGATTTCTCATCTGTTTCTCATTCTCAGCCATACAACGTATATAAAATGATGGTAACCACAGTTGGAGACCTGCTTAATAAGCTTAGTTTCTTTTTAGATGCAAGAGTATAATGTTTGCAAGGTTTTAGCGCTCTGAATACCAGGTAGTCGCGCGCGAATGTAATGAATCGAAAACTATGTCGAGTCACCTTTTAATTTCTGTATGTAGATGGCAAACCACTGTGATGATCCTAGTGTGGGAGGAATGAAACATACAATGGATGTGATGACAGAAGCTGACCCCAACTTTGGTATGTACTAGCTTGCCATACAATCACATCTCCCGCTATTTAACAATTAGAATATGAACTCGCAACTTCTATCGGCTGATAGTTCATGAGGCCGGGGGCCGAATGAACTATCAAACTGCCGATAGAAATTGAGAGCGAGTATTCTAATTGTTTTAGTAGAAATCGCCAGACATGAAACAAACCATTCTATGAATGTTTAATATTTAAACTTGTGCAAGAAAAGTCTGTTGAGTTTCAGTTTG
>JANSTR010158451.1:0-10230 GCA_025434805.1 Antipathozoanthus remengesaui
GGATTGTTTTTCAGAGAAACCAAAATTCATTGGACGAAAGTTACATATAGACTAAGAGATATCAGTACCGCAGATAATATCGGATACATGTATACATACTTTCGACCAAGACTATATACTGAGTGTGTGTTTAAAATAGTAATATTTTTATTGATTAAGTTGCTTGTAGAGGTTCAACAACTGTAGCTTCATAGAAAAGAGATTAAAATCACAGAACACCGTATCCTGTCAAAATATTTTAATTATTATTTTTATTATTATATCCTATTCGTCATAAATCAATCGATCAATTTATCGTGTTCAAGACCGACAGTTATATACGCAGGTTTCTATTTGTAAACTCTTCACCATATATGTTACGTTTGTATTAGCATAAAGACTATGCATAGCTCATAAGCGGTTCCAAGGTATCTTACACCAATTAAAGAATTCCACACCTCAGAAGAATTTTCTATTCGAGCGACGGGCTTTGTACATTTAGTCATTAGTACCAATTTTCTCGGCTTCACAGGGTGCTATTTCTCTGCGATAGCAAATCGTGGAACACTTCCATTCCTGTGATAACCCAGCTGGCTCTAGATATTGCTGTCAGTTTGCGATACCATCATGCATTTTGCTTATTGACGTGAACTGGCTGTGTTACACTATTGCTATTTTGAGCTTAAATTTTCTTTAATTTCCGTTTAGGATTTCAGCCTCGTATTGTCCTTGAAATGTTTTCTTTTAGTTTAGAAATTCATTGAAAATACCTGTTTCATGCGTGGAAGTGGTTTGACTGAAATTCAAAGAGAAGATTGTCTCCTCACCTGAGCCAGTTGTACGTTTGCAGCCAAGATGTCTCGTCAAAATGAGTGAAAATTAGATGACAAATTTCGCTTCACTCCAATTAACGTTACTTTTGGGATAATTTAGTGACTTGCCTTTCCATTCCTGTATATTGATATTCGAAATAATTCAACACTCATTCTCTTCGTTTCTTATCCTCTGTCAGGATGTTAATAACATGTTCTTCCTGAGTAACTTTTCAGCCTCAAAGCCCTTATAGAAAGCTTCTTCCAAACTGCAAGAGTATAAGTATATTCATGCAGCCAGAACGTTATTAAACAGGAAAGGAGTATCTCGAAGAAACCGATCTAGTCTCGGTTTTATAATTGGTCTTCACAGGCGTTTTCGAGTAGAAGTGCTCAAAAGAAAGAGCTGTTATCGCGTCTTATATGAAAATATTTTTAACCAGCTTTGTGATGCAGTTAACTGTTTCTCATTTGTCTCAATGGCATAAGAATGGATGAATTTCAGGTGAATTCCTGACTGAAACCCTTTTTCTACTAACAAGTTTATAGATATGCTAAATAACTTTTTCCATTTTTAAACAGAACATTCATTTTTACAAGGTTTCTGTGTCCACATGCACGTCAATGAATGCGAGACTGTTATAAATGATTTCACTTCAATGATATTATTTACGGAGATACCTTGTCGTCCGTATGGACCACTGATGCGAATCGCAGTAAGCGTGCTTGAAACCTCTCAAAAGCAAAATAAAAATTCGAACTTTGCTCAGAAAATATTTCACATTCCATTTTACGTAAATGTTGCTTTATGCAACACTGATTTACAGACAGCCAAGATAAAGTTCTAATTATAATAAAATGGGCAAACTTCACGAAATCTCTTACAAATTGCAGTTTAGATTTTCCGACTGATCAGACCAATGTTCATCCTGATTTCATTCAATTTTTTTTGATAAAACCTGTGCCGATAAATTACAGCAGGTATTCACTGCTCTGTGACTGTAATAAAGTCACTCGAGGCTAAAGAATGACCAGAAATTATGACTGAATATGTTCAGAAATTGCTAAGGGTAAGAACCAACGAAGATGGATATGAAATTGGTTATTGGAGTAAGCAAATTTATTTCGAATGAAATTGATGGAAAGACTGACTTTATTCCATTAATTAGAATGCGTTTGCGTTTTACAAATTTTGGCTGTGAATAGAGGCGCCTCTGTCCGTGTCTTACCTTTTCGTTATAGGAATTTTATTCAGTATGACAAAGATATACTACGCACGCTCTGATTGGTTCTTGAGCGGTCTGTATTTCCCATAATGCCCACGGACATTACGGATTTATTGTTAATGACCAAGGCACTCGCACAGCTATAAGTAAGAACAGTGAAGAATTTAAGCTTCCATTGTCGGTTACTGTCGTTTTAAGAAAAAAAGCCATGTAATGAAATACTTATTAACCTCGAATGTTTCGTATTTACTATCTATTGATCGGTCAATACTATACTCTTATTAACCTAGTGCGAGGTCCGTGCCGTAATTTACGTGCCCGAGTTTTTCTTTTGGACCGAGAGCGCAGTGCCGCGCAAAGTGGCTGTGGACGTCTTTCTGATATTATGAAAAGAATACATACATGCACAAAAACTGAAATAAGTTGGATGTACATGTATACAAGCTCGGAAACTCAAACCTGAAGCTGGAGTCGCATGCATATGTTGATGCCTTTTTTGTTTTGTGTCAACCAAGCCTGGAGTCCGAATTTCTTCCATTTCGATAACTGGCGGCTTGGGAGAATAGCTTCGGACATGCGCTCATTGTGTCAGAGAATTTCTCCTGTGTTGACCAAATAAAGTAGAGCAAGAAAGAAGTGTTAGCCGCTATGTTTACAGCTACACCAATCAAATACAAATTTATGTTTGGAAGAGTCCGTTTTATAGCTGCATGAAGAATCTCATGGGGCGGTGCACGTGTTATTTCGAATCTGTGCGCTGTTTCAGCAGCAGTGCACACTCTGAAACAAAACAAATTCTGTTTCGCTGGCGTCATCAGTTTTTGGCGTCGTCACGTGTGATCAAGATTGCTAAGGACAGTCAACAGTTGATACAGTTCAATAAACAAACCTGTTAATTAGGTAAAACATATTTGCCAAGGAAAACTCAAACTTGGACTAGAAGCGGAATCCGTTTACACTCTAAATTAAAAAATCCGCCTTTCTCACCTACTCTTCTAAGGTGTGTATTCCGTATTCTGGTATTCCTCTGCTTTTCTGGGGTAAATATTCCCATTTCCCACGAAGTCTTTATGGATATAAATATTAGTGTTATTTTCCAGGCACTTTTGACATTTTTCAAGTTTTCAACCACAATATTCAAAACTTTTGAAGTGAAATTAATCACCATTACATTTTTTCCGGTAGGTAGTGACGTAAAAGGAAGGTTTTGCAAATTATACTTATACTATAGCTTCCCGTCGCTCGGCGCTTGCGCGCGACCCTCCGGAAAAGACAATTCACAGCAGGGCAAAAAGCTTTGGAGCGCTTTGGAGTATTTTTTATTGCGTCAAACTTCCGCAGAAACTATAATAGAAACAAACTAGATACCGTACCAAAGAATAATTGAGTTAAACTTTATAGTATCTAGTATTTAGAAGCAAAAAAGTATGTATAAGATCGAATTTCAATAGTTTATTTCAGTGTACAAGGATCAACCGTCACCTATTAAAGCTGAAGAAATTAAAAGTCTCGGTTTCAAAGATAAACGTATCACTACGTTAAGACCCGTTTACACCGGCTGGCAATTTTGATGCAATTTTTGTCGCAATTTCCATTGCCACTTTGTCTCAGCCAAATTGCATCAAGTTTTGGGAAGTTCGAAACAGTTTTAGTTATTAATATTATGAAATGCGCGTTCTGAAAAAGCAGATAGTTCATAGGTGCAAAAGTTACAAAGCGAGTTCAAGAAAAATTGCAATGGAAACCGCAACCAAAATTGCATCAAATATGGCAAAAGTGTAAACGTGACTTTACATATGATATTGTGCAGTTACAACTGTATGAATGTATCTCACAAGTAAGTTGTGCCAGACAATCTTGGTGGGGGAGGGGGGGGGGTAGTAGGAAAAGCCAGTAAACCAGGAAACCGGAAACAATGATTGTCCTTGCAGAATAGCAAGCCTCTGAACAAAAACAGATAATCAGTTACTGTTTGAGATTGTTGTGAAAGAGAAGCGCTCCGGATGGAGTTTGTGAGATCGAGAGGTGTGAAAGTTAGGAAGGGGCACAATAAGAGCCGGATTATATATCGTGAGCACGTATAGCCGGTGGAAATCATTGCTCACAGCAAAACTATAATTGTTATATATCAAAGCGCTGAGAGTAATTTTAAAGAAAGGAACTTCATTATCTCGAGATTGGAAAGCCAATTTAATCCAGTGATGATATATAATACTGATATATAAGCCGTTATGTAATTGATACTGAAACAATCAAGGTCAGCCCCACTGCTGGCTGTCCTGCTGATATAGTAACATTTTTATGCAAATGTGATATGCTGGCATATACATGTATTACTAATAAAGTTTAAATAAGTTAACTGCGAGTTTTTCTTTTGGTGAGTCTAGAGAAAAGTCAGTCAAAATATCGCCCAATTCTTCACATATTTTTTGTCCACTGCCAACACAGTGGCACAACCGGGGCAGCTTCATCGCGCTGCAACATGCTCTTCCGCCAGCGAATTTAACATAGCGGTGACGTCGCTTTTTAAAATATGTGTCACGTAGTAGAGTTGATAGCAAACTGACATGTACTCAATTTTATATTACAATTGGAGGTAACTCTCTCAGTGAGGTAAGAATTCGTACTACAAAGTCTTTATTTATAGTTAGTGGTTCGCTTTTCCTGGTCTGTGGACCTACCCAGATTGTGGATAAAGCCGTTTGTGCCGAAAATGCGATCGAGACTTGATCACTGAATTTAATATGAGAAAGTGTCACATGCGGTAATTTGCAAGTCAAAATGTCGGTAGTGGGTAATTATATGTTAGATTTAGATAAATCGTCGTGTACTGTACATAATGTGTTGTAGAAGACATTCAGAACCTGAACAGAACATTCATAACTTGTTCAGTTTCTGTTTTGAAACAGCGTAATTTTGGTTATATCTTTCCTGGATATATCAACAGTATACACTCTTTTTTTTATGAACAAACTTAATAAGAGCACTGAGGCTGAAATCGCTCGAAAAATAAGAACAATATAAGAACAATCTTAGGCTGAAATTTTTTTAATAAAAAAATAATAGAATAAAAGTAATAAAAAATAAAAAGGAATAAATAATAAATAAAAGGCACAGCAACAAACAAGCATCAGACCGCGACGACAGTGTAATCTAACGACATATATACATCATTCACGTCAAAAATCACACTTTTTATGTGCAAACAGTACACGTAGTATCACGACATATGCATATGGAGTGGGTTAACCCCATCGGAGAACATAGAAAATTAAAGGTCCTTTAAGAACAAAATAAGAACATTTTGAGCCTGAAATGGCCAAAAAAATACGAGCATTGAGCCTTAGCTAAATTTTACTGGTTCGTAATTAAAAAAAAGAGTGTATATAATTATCAAAAGTCACTGACAACCTAGACATTTTAGGTCAGCTGTAAATGGATTGATCAGTCGTTACTAAAATAGTTACACTTACAGTTGTCAAATGATTTGATTTGATTGATCGCCTAGTTCTTCCATTTTGAAAATAAAAACCACATAACTTACATTTGTCGCTATTCTCTTTTGACGTTTTGTTGCGATCGGTGAGGTTTTTCTTAGCATCCCCAAGGCCAATTCCCAAACTGGACAAGTCTTTATTCATTTATAAATTCAAAAGCAGTGCACTTTCCATCGTTACAGTTTAGCAGCTCAGCATGCGGCAGTTCTACAACGCTCACGTTCTGCAATATAAATTACGGTTTATTTCCATATCAGCACTGCAACATGCTATGGCCAATTCAGTATCACCTATTCTAAACTGAAGGCGAGATTTCGACGTGCTGTGATTGGTCAATTTCAGGTCCTTTAATAAGTTGCCGGACGGACCTCTAGCGACCGTCAATGCAATAACAAAGACGGTTAAGTTTGTCTTATAATTCAGCAAAGCCATGTAATAAATTTCTTAGTCTCGTTTGCTCGGTCGGTACGGTAAGTTACGGATCCTCGTTGTATCACAAAGATGGGATATATAAGTACACGTTATTCATATTATCTATCATGTTATGTATATGATAAAGGAGAGCGTTGTGAAATCCAGTTCTGCATTAAAAACGGTACTAAAATCAAGTGAGAAATTAAAGGAAACCTGCAGTGAAAAATGGTATGGAAATAAAAGACCTTGCTGCACTGATTTGTAGTGTGAAATTTCAGCCGGAGCTGAAAACCATTGCATAAACGAGAACGGAACAAAAACTTTTCGGTATTCTGTCGATGGAAGCCGCCATCTTGAATTTTGACGTCACTGCGCTCAGCACGTGATCTTGCGTGGGCTGCACGCTTGTCCTCTGAAGAAGAACGATCTTCATCTGTCGAGTATTTCGGCTTGAAACTGAAAGTGGTCATAGCCAAGCAAAATAACGTTTCCCATTCCGCAATTTTAATATAATTATGAGTGCAACTCGCCCAGGCCAGGCTGCAAAGACCGCGGCAAATCCCATCCCGAGCGCAGTGACGTCAAAATTCAAGATGGCGGCATCCATCGTCAAGATCCTAAAAAATACAGAAACGTTTTTACTCCGTTCTCGTTTGTGCGACGGTTTTCAGCCCTGAAATATCACACTACAAATCAATGAAGCAATGTTTTTATTTGGCCAGCAAAGTATTTTTCACTGCAAGTTTCCTTTAAAGCAAATTGTTGTTAGCCTTTCACAAATTAATGTTCCGATACTCTAATTCCTTTTCATCATTGCTACCCACTTAAATTAATTGTAGAGTGTTTTAATATATTTCATTATTTGATTGTCGCTGACACTTTTTTATTATTTCCTAGCTATGGATAAGGATGCAACGCGCAGAAACTGTGGCAGCAAAGTGAAGGTATGAGGTCATTTCTAATTCTAAGCCGGAGGGTGATGTAAGGATAGCTCACAGCGACTGGTTTATGACAGTAGAAGTTTCATATACATGCAGTGCTTACTTCTGCCAGTCAAAGGGGACGGTACACAAATCGAATTGGCCTTTGTCAGTTTGTCAACAGCCTTTATCAAGAGTCTGTTTGGCCGCGACCGGATGCACCTTGGGGGTGCCATGACGTCATTTTGCTGCAACAATATCCCGCGTTCAAGCTCGATCAGTATGAAGAACAGAATGACATCATAACGTTTTTAGGGCAGTAGTCACTAAAATTTCATTTTAAAACTACAAGAATTATGACTTTCGCACGTTTGCCCCAAAAAGGGATCAGAGCCACAGGTCACGATTTTAACCGCTAAAAGATACGAAAAGCATACCTGTCCGGTCGATATGGGAGTAATCGCACGGCTGGTACGTAAACTTACAGGTTTATGGATATTATCACGGAAAATTGTGCCCTCAGTTTCTCTTGGTGGGTTTTGGTAAGTGGGATTATCACATGAGAAATAGAATTGTTCTGATAAAACTCGCCGTTACAGGAAGTTGACTGTGACCTGACCAGAGTGAAGTTTAACTAAAAACTCCATATAGTAAAAATCGTATTTAATCCGTTCACTGACGATGTTTTCTTTTTTTTCTTAACAGGAATGGTTTGTGAAATATCCAAAGGCCACGTGGCCTATTGTTACAACAGAATTCGGAGAGAGACTTTCCTACTACGGAATCAAAAGTAAGAGCGACCTTGTTCACCCTTTCTTTCTCTACATAAAAATTATTTTTTTTTCTTTTCATTCCGATTGCATGTCCAAAACTGATGTAACATTACTATATAGACCAGTATAGCTGACGACGCTGCGCAGTGATGACAACTGACGATATGAACACTATTTGTGACAGTTTGACAACTGGTAGCACCCTGACAGCGATATGAATACTAGTGTGACAACTGGTAGCACCGTGACAGCGATATGAACACTAGTGTGACAGTGTGACAACTGGTAGCACCCTGACAGCGATATGAATACTAGTGTGACAGTGTGACAACTGGTAGCACCGTGACAGCGATATGAACACTAGTGTGACAGTGTGATGACCAGTAGCACCGTGACAGCGATATGAACACTAGCGTGACAGTGTAACAACTAGTAGCACCCTGACAGCGATATGAACACTAGTGTGCCAGCGTGACAACTAGCAGCACCGTGACAGCGATATGCACACTAATGTGACAGTGGTGACAACTAGCAGCATCGTGACAGCGATGTGCACGCTAGTGTGACAGTGGTGACAACTAGCAGCACCGTGACAGCGATGTGCACACTAGTGTGACAGTTGTGACAACTAGCAGCACCGTGACAGCGCTGTGCACACCACTATTGTCGAGTCAGCAATGCCATCGTTGTAGCTCGGGACTTACAACGAAGTGCTCGTTTCCGCTACTATACCATAACACTTTTCACACCAGCGTCTAACCGCTGTGGAAGAATTCCTTCTTTGAACCCAAAACAATGTTCTTTCCGTTGTCAGCTCTTCTGAAATGCGCTTGTTCTGTCTCAGTTTGGTTTTAGTAATAACCTTGTATTAATTCAATTACAGCCGTTCTCGTGTTATACTTATGGAAAGACTTGCAGTATGAGCCCAATCGAGCCAAATCAATATACCACGCGTTTGGCATGATAAGTTATTTCGTTGGAGTTGTGGGAGCGGCTTTGGCTGACAGTGTTCTTGGAAAGTTCAAGTAGGTAACAAAAGACGATTGACTTTAGCTTTTTTATTATTGGGTGACTGATACTTTAACAAAGTTTAGAGGTTTGTTTGGGATTGGTAACCCTGGTAACGCTTTGTACACAGACTGAGTAGAACAGTTCAGTTAATTAAAATGTACAACTTTGACGAAAGATCAATATAAATGGATTCTTAAAATGAATGAATGATATAACAGGAACAGGTAATATAAGTTAGAGTATCATTTGCTACGTATATGTCATCTGTATACTACTTATTAACCGGACATATAATAAAGGTTTTTAATACATCATGTGGCCACTCTGGTTGAAAAAGCTATGTATAAGCATTAGGCTGAAACTGTTAAACGAGCATAAGAATTGTATATGAGAGTTAGGCGATGAGAGTTTTGTTTAACTATTATGAGCCATTAAACGTAAACGAAAGCTGAGTTACACGAGAGTTTCATGAAAATTGTTAGCAAGTCACAGGCAAATGGACAAAAGTCTCATCAATTCTTATATCAAAATTTTAAACATAAAATTCAACGAGAAAGATCGAGATTTGACGAGAGTATATTAAAGTTGATGGAAATGAATGAGCGTTGATGAGAGTGAATGAGCGTTGACTAGAGTGATTGAACGTTAGCTCCAAACGAGAGCGAGAGTTTCAACTTTTATCAACTTTCATGCTTGTTTGTGTGGCTTAAAGATGAAACTTTATACATTGTATTTTATATAAATAGTTCAGGTCAGACGAAATGAGGCGCACGACGTGCTATATGTAGTATTCATAGACACGTTCTCACTCTTTTTGAACGAGCAGATAATTTGTTGCGCCCTCGACAGTTGACGCTTTATCCCATTGCGTACATTGTTGTGAAGATTTGCCTAAAATTAAAAATATCAAAATCGTGATTTGCAATAACTCATGCATGCCTCTAGTAAAGCAATATTAACACAATTGATCAGTAATTTACGAATTTTTCAATATGGTCCACAACTAAACAAATTGACACACAAAACGTATGGCAATCCAAATTTTAGAAACCGATAATAACTTTGTGGATTATATGATAACTGAGAGCAGTTGAACAAATAACATTTATAGTTTACTAGAGAAATTTTTACGAGCTTACGATAATTACACTAAATTGTATCGTGGTTTTGCAGGACTATAGCAATTTCCCTTTTAATTTACACCGTGGCAGAAGCGACCTTTACCCTAACTACCGTCCCTTCCATTGGCAAGAAAAACGTGTAAGTATGTCAGTTGTAGGTTAGAAATATCACAAACAATCAGTGAACCTGGGTAACAACAAATAATAAATGAAGTAACAACTTACAGTATATCGCTAGGTTTTTTAATGTTTTTATTGAAGGGTAATCATACAAACTTTCTCGTGCAATTTGGGATTTATTTACACTCGTGTGTTTTCAATTTAAATTACTTTTTGAAACCCAATCGAAGTCGTATGATTACCTATAAACCCACTTGTGCAAATAAATCCCAAATCGCACTCGAAGTCGTATGATTACCTATAAACCCACTTGTGCAAATAAATCCCAAATCGCACTCGAAGTCGTATGATTACCTA
>JANSTR010158462.1:0-10229 GCA_025434805.1 Antipathozoanthus remengesaui
CCCCCCCCCCCCCCCCCCCCCCCCCCCCCCCCCCCCCCCCCCCCCCCCCCCCCCCCCCCCCCCCCCCCCGAGAGGGGCTGAGCGAAAGTTAAGATGTGCAAAAGTTAAGGAATTAGTTTTCTTTGCGTTTCATTATGTGTTGAGAAATACAACATCGAGAGCATAATAAGTTATTTGAATTTCATAACTTCGTTGTTTGATGATCCTCTTCGGTATCCTTTTTGGCATAAAAATTGCTGCTTGATAGTTCATATCGCTTGACTTCGCACAATCCCAGCAAATCCCGTTATAGGCGGGTCCATTTTTATCGTGCATAGTTTCAAAATAGCTGTTGCACGATAGAACATTCAGCATCAATTTATTATTGTATTATCAATTGCTAACATCAAGAATAATACACGACGCAGACCCATGTACGATGCACCTTGAAGGGTTTTTTTTTGTTTTTTTTACAAGTATCTTGTCTTCACCCAGAATGGTACAGATGTGTCTTAGAGAAACGGTAATAGTAGATCTTAAGTGGGTGCTGGCTACCTGAAATAACCATAGGACTAGGATTAGACGAGTCAGGTAGCCATTGAATGTGGAAATTATAATATCTCAGTTCGGTACACTGAGATACATAAACAGCAATTAAGCACTCGGTGAAATTTATGAAATTCTAGATTAATGTTTTGAGATGAAATTGGATTTTTATCTAGCTTTGTTTGTTGTTCATATATAAAGGCCCGTTAACACTAGCAATTTCTGATGCAATTTTTGTCGCGATTTCCATTACAATTTTGTCTCTGCCAAGTTGCATTAAGTTTTGGGAAGTTCGACAAAGTTTAAAAATGTTCGTTCTTAAAAACCAGGTAGTTTAAAGGTTCTATTTTAAGTTATAAAGCAAGTTCAAGAAAAATTGCTAGAGGTTTTGCTATTCGCACGAGCGAGCGAAAGAGAATAGAACAACACAAAAGGAGACAGGTAAAATCAATTGCCTGCTGACCTTTCATTTAGTAGTGCCATCCCAAACGGATGTCTCACAGTGGTTGTATAGGTTTTTCGGCCATTACCCTATTGGACGAGAGAAGTGATAGGTTATCGTCCTATTTCACCAACTCTACAAAAGTTCATACTGATCATGTTTTCACTTCAGTGTTGCTAGGACAATCGTATCACCTGGTCTTTGACTATACCCACAGTGCAGCATTAACACGTGTTTTGAAGGAGCAAGCAACCGCCGGCAAGTTTTGTTCGTAATATTATCAAAAGCCAACAATATGAACTGTGACGTAATACATGTAGTAAGTGATCGAAGTGAGAATTATGATAATTTCGGCAATTAATTGCGGGCATTGAATAATTAGTTTAATTCTAAAGTAAGTAATTGTGTCAGTCTTGAACTTGTTTCCTGCAACATCTTATAGTGGCGAATGTTCTGAAATAGTCCCACAGCCACAGCCTCTTCCTCTCTTATAAATCCTTAAATGTCCTTAGATCATTTTATTATATAGTGAATAAACCCCCTCTACGCTTTTTGTATTGAGGATTTATTTATTCTATGATTTAATAATAATTTTCTCACTGAGCGGAAAAGCGCGAGTGATGAACGCAATGAAGTTTAAAGGCAAATTTTGTTGAACTCTTTGTGTTTTGCGGCATAAACATTTTTCCAGCTCTGTCTTGTTTGTTGTTGTTGTTGTTGTTGTTCCAAACCTAAAAGCTGAAGTTGCAACAAAAAGCGAAAACAAAACATTTTTAATTGTTTGTCAGCGCTTTACAGATATTGGCCCTGCTGTATCGAAAAATAGTGGGCCTGCGAGCGTGCATCACGTGATCGTTTCTGACCAATGGTATTGCGCGTTTTCAGTATGAAAATTATTGTTGAATAATCATCTGAAATAGTAACCCCCATTTTTCACGTGCCTCTTCCTGTCTTGTAAATCCTTAAACGTCCTTAGACCATTAGTATAATAAACTGACTTTCTTATTATATATTTTAAAACTTTTAAAATGTTGAAATACAAAACCTGTTATTTACCCTTTAAAAACTAAGAAAATTGAAAACAAATTCAAAACATCGTAGTGCCTACAAAACGTATCCCGTTAATATTTATTTGAAATTGCCTCAAAACTCCAGTGCTTTAAAAAGGCATGCCGGATCAACAAACGAATAATAAATCCGGATAATACTGGTTAAAGACATCGACCATTAGCTAATGTTAATAAGTTACTCACATTAAAATCGCAGCTTCCCAATTTATCTGTTTTGGCATCAGCCCAGTATATGCGCCTTGCTGGTCCATCGATAACAACACTATTGGGCCAACCCAACCCACTCCTGATCAGAACTTTGATATTGGTACCGTCAAATCTCGCCCTTGAGATCTTCGGCACTGCTCCCCAGTCGGTCCAGAACATGATCCTATTTGAATGATAATAATTTAAAAATTTAATTCATTAAACTCCAACTATCTACTTTTAACTCCCGAATAAACGTACATGTACAAATAAATGTACATGTACGCTCATCTTTTTTGAGCAACTTTTCCACCCTTTACGGGCCTTATTCTGGTCTGTACGATTATTAGTTTTAGGCTGTTTCCATCCTATACGAACCTTATTTGGGCCTGTACGACTATTCAAATCCAATGATTTTGTCAGCAGCTCTACTGAAGAATAAAGTATAGCAAAAAAAATCTGTTGTCTGGTTTCAAATATCAAAGTTTATTCCATCGAGAATGGAGAATGCTCCAGGCGGTTGGAACTTTTGCCATTTGTTCCCAGTGCCCAAAGCTCACGACTGAACGGGATCGATACTTGATGCTTGATGGTCAGCGGATTTTCTCGCGATCGTGCATGTGTACTCATGTCATTCGTCAAGACGAAACAATAAATATAATTTAGAACAGAAACAAAAGCTTGGAAAAGAGTTCTTAAAATCTAAGATGGAAGCCGAAGCAAAGCCAAAGAAGGATTGGGACCCGAAAAAGGAAAAACATGTTGCACCTTCTCCATCATTCAAATCTAAAGCTGTGAGAGAATTTTCTCCTTCATTGAAGAACACAAAATCTGATAATTTTGAATTCAAGAAAGCAGTGCAGTGGCCACCATGTACTATCGAAAAATTATATCAAGCGATGAGGAAGAAGTCAACAGCAAGAAAAAGTTTAGAGAGCCTGGAGCAGAATGAAAGCCAGCTGCGCCAGAAGCGCGACAGGCATTGTTTGAATGGTTCGTCGATGTGAGGGGAACTTTTTCTTTGACGTTTGGAGATGTTTTCACCCTATACTATTATTCCACCCTATACTACTATTAACTTTTCAAGATGTTTTCACCCTATACTATTATTCCACCCCATACTACTATTGACTTTTCAAGATGTTTTCACCCTATACTATTATTCCACCCTATACTACTATTACATGTTTCATATATTGTCCACCTTGTACTACTATTTTGCCCTGTATGCTTATTCAGGAGTTAAGAGTAAAAACTAGGGAATGAATAATTGTGGTGAGTGTTTTATGGTCGAAGGTGTGGCTTATGTGGTTTATTTTAACCATGAAGACAGTACTTTAGATTGTTGCTATTTTTCTATCCCACTGTTTTGTAGTCTATTCTGATGCATGAAGTTGCTTTATTACAACAGCACTAAAACCTTTAAAATAAATAAAATTACTCACAAAAAATATTTACTCTATATATAATTTATATCTGATTTGCTGTTGAAAATGAGTTTTAGGTGAAAGTAATTTCAAACTACATGTAGGTAAAAATGGTTTCACAATATGTGAATTTCCTCTCTCCCTCTCTCCTCCCTCTACTATTCTTTAAATTTCTCCCCCTCCCCGACTTGTGTCCTTTCTTACATGTATCTCCTCCCCCTTTATCCTATCTACGGCTACATGTACCTCTTTATATATACTAGTTACCTTCCCCTCCACCCAAGTCTACTACAACTACTTTTTTTTTCTTTTAATGTGGTGGCACTGGTAGAGCTTGAACCTGCAACCTCTTGCTTGCACAGCCGGTGTCTTGACCGCTACACCACTGAAGCTTACACTGGATGTGAATTAAACTTTTCACATTACTGATATTGCCATTTTCACCTAGTTTATTTATAGTAATAATCATTTTCACCAAGTTTAAAATAATTTTCACCTAAAACTCATATTAGGTACAGTAGACGTGATATATGCAATAAATTAGATCATCCTAAAAACCCTAGCAGCATTAGAAACAGTAAATGTACAGCACCTGTCGAGATAATCAATTACTAAGAAAATGATTGTTTATGTTATTTTGCTGTAGAAACAATGACTTGGAGTCGGCCAGTAGTGAATGGTGCCATTCCTTTGCCCCGCAGCTTACATTCATCAACTTGCATTGGCAAAAGGTTAGATACATATATATGTATGTACTGTTATTCATTATTTTGTCATAAGACACACCATTTATGCACTTTATTCCAATTTTGGGTACTTTGACTTACGACCAAAGTTTAACTGAAAGCGAGTGATTGGATGAGTCAGATATTGAAGACTATGCAAAAAATATACTGCAATTATTTCTTTGAAAATTACCCCAGTACAAGGACTTTCATCAAAAAAGAGGGTGGGTGCTTATTCAAGTATAGATGCTTATTGGGTCAAGTATATTATGTACTCTTCTTGTATTGAATGCTTGGTTTTGTTTATTCATGATAAATAATAAATTATTTCACATATAACAGGGCTTGGCAAGAATTTGAATTCGAACTTACCATTAATTATTTTCTGGCTTGCCCAAACTAATTTCCCATTTGCCCTTATTTAAAAAAATCAAGGTAATTATCAATTCATGAGAAAGTGAACTGCTGGGAAACCAAAGAATTTAGAAGACCTTTGTGCAAAGTCCTCATACAATTCATGGAAAGGAATTTGATGAGGACAGAATTTTGTTATATGCAAGGCAACCAGACTGTCATACTTCACACTTGACTGAGTGTGTACAGTCTGCAACACAGCTGACCTTTTGACAATAGTCTAAGGAAAGTTTCCAGATATTTTTGCAGTTAAAGAATAAAGAAACTGAAGAAGACAAACATCTACTTGAATTGAGAGTGAGAAAAGACTACAGTACCGGTAAACCAAAATTAATCCCAAAGTCTGGAAAACATCTATTTAACAAAAGCCACAATTTTCAGATGAACTAACTGAAAGAATACATGTGGTTAAGATACAAAAACTAAGCCATGTTTTGTCACTTAGACAAAAGCTACTATGAAATAAAATGTTACCTTTGTTGTTTTCTGCTATAGCAGTTGAAAAATTGCCCCCACTTGTTCTTGTTTGCCCCCTTCCAATGGCCCTAAAGGGACACATTGTTTCCTAATAAAGGTAAATGTGTTACACACTCAGTCAGATAGTTGTTGTTTAACTTCCTAATGAAATGAAATTCATGTTTCGTTTACAGAATGTTTGTCTTTGGGGGATGGGTGCCACTGGTAATGGATGAAGTGAAAGGAACACAGCATGAAAAGGAATGGAAGTGCACAAATTCGCTTGCATGTCTCAACCTTGGTTAGTAAATAATTATCTCAATACCCCACTGTTAAATTAGTAAACAAATATTTTTTATTTTTAGTAGAAACAGGCAGTAAAAGGGAGATGAAAAAGACACCTCTGTTTGAGGGTGTGACTAACCAACCTGAATTCTTAAGGGTTACTGCTAAACCCCCTAGTTTACTGTATTGTCAAAAGCTGAATTCTTAAGGGTTACTGCTAAACCCCCTAGTTTACTGTATTGTCAAAAGCTCTGGTAAATTTGCCAAAGGGTGCACATGCCATATGAAGCCTTGCCGAGATTTCTGTTGAAAACATTTGATTATATTGATTGTTTGATGGCCATAAGAATCTATAATAATAAGTTAACCTTATTATGAGCACAGTAAGGGTTGACTTCCTGATACCATAACACACAACATATTTTGTAGTGGTAGGTCTATGCCCACAGTGTATTTCCAACAAAACAGTGTATAAAATACTATTGGACAGCAACAACAGACTGGCCCGGATAGTGAGTTGAAGCTGTTCAGTCAGGGAATTTTGCTCTTGTTCATGGAAATTCCAGAAAAATATCAAGAATAAGGTCAAAGTCAGGGAATTTTCTTACTGAAGCAAGAATGGCAGAACTTCACTGTAATACTGCACTTTTATTAAATGTATGGATTGGTGAAGTTTCCATGCATAAAATCGAAAGGCAATATTATTATGCAGGGTTCTCCCCAAAGCGTTGCAGCAAGGCACAGCATCCCTCTATTCTAGCGAATGCCAGGCTGAGAAGTCATTAAAATCATACAGTTGTGTACCTTTTTCAGAAAAAAAGATTGACAAAGCACGGAAATATATTGATTTCTTCAAGGTTGTTCTTTTGCTCAATTCTGTTCTGCCATTTTGCAAGCCCCAGGTCCCAGCATCCTCCAATCAGGCACTGCTACTTTTAATTGCTAAGAAACAGAGTAAGAGGGTCAGTCAGATGTGAGCAAACTTGAGAATGCGCGATGCTGTTTAAATCAGGGAAAACTCTTGCAATCAGTAGATTATATCACAAATTTTCATTTTATCATGGCGCCAAAATGAAAGTTTCAATCATCGATCCTCCAGTTTTTCATCAAAACCACTAGAACAAATGAAATATCTACAGCTTTTTCAAATTTGACACAAGAAAAGTCACCAATTCCAGCAACAACTCCAGCCTCAGTCTGAGACAGTGCTCGTGTCAGTCGAGGTCAAGCTCAAGGGCAAGAAAGAGATAAATCAAATCAAGAATGTTTATTCAAAGCAGTGGGAGAAAGAGTGTCCTGGGGTCTATCCAGTGGAGAATTTCACAGGATTAATGTGCAAATTGTGAAACTGGTATAAATCCATAGACAGCAACTACTGTATATGGAGCTTGACACTGTGCGAAAAGACAATTTGAGAAATTGTGAGAAATCTGACATGCACAGCCACAAGATTGCAGATGCAGTTCTTGAAAGAGAGTGAATGTGAGCAGAAGCACATGGCAGGATAGAGCAATGGCTCGAGCCATTTTGTTGGGGAGAGAAGCAGTGTTGAGGCTATGCACTAGATGAATTTCTTGGTGGAATAAGAAATCCCACATACAATGCACTAGTTGGAAATGCTGAAGGTCACAATCCCGAATGGCTGTGAGTACCTCAAGCACCTTGAACAGGGAGTGAATGCAAAAGTACACAAGTGAGTGAGTAATACAAGAGTTCCTTGATGTACTGGCAAACGAAATATGGGATGAGGCCTTTGATCGTGTGTGGATTTCAGTCATGATTCAATAACTAAATCATTCTTAAAACAGGAAGTGGCATTGGTGTCATTTCAAGCGATTCTATTGTTATGCAAATGTTGCTAATCACCGTAATTATTATGTCACTATTATTTTTACGTCCCCATGACAATTTCTTCTGGGGAGAACACTACTGAGAGCCCACTGATGTGCAGTACATGATCAGTGGTAGCAGTTACGAGAACACTTGTATAAATAATAATTATTTTTTAATTTCCATTACTCAAAGTTTACTAGTAAATGTAATGCTCTATTCAGGCTTGTCAGTGAGAGGCACGCGATCCCATAAGTTTATAATAAAATAGATATCAAGTATTCAAATACAAGCAATAAAAACCTCAGAATAAAATTAGTTAGAATCTCGCATGCTTTGGATATTAAGCATTTTATGTTGTTGAAACTATACACTGGAATGTGCTTTGAGGGACATTGACGTGTCTTCTGAACATGTGGTAAGCCATCAAATTGGCACTTCAACACTTCTGAACTGACGAGAAGTGCAAAACCTTGCTGTCACTAACAGCTAACAGCTTCATCGACTTGCATATTTGATCATATGTCAATGTGTGATATATCCTCAGATATGTTAATTCAGGTCAAGAAAATGCTTCTCGAGCTGTCATATTTCAACTCAAGCGTTCGCATGTGAGGTCTTGTATCAATTAAAGAAAGGATTCTACAGGATTGATGGCATCGACCGTTCTGGAAACAGTCTTCAAGAATCCGTCATTCTACTGTATTTTTATCTTGGAATATTTATACGGTTTTCAACTTAGTATAGAGCCGTTTAGAGCAAAATTGCTTTTCACAAAGCAGAGATTTTGTTGAAAATGCATAAAAATATGTTTACTGTGGTTTTTTTTGCCAAAAATTAATAAACTTTCTTGACTGCAAGATATGAGCATATGGCCATCACATGCCATTGCACACCTAGCCTCAGCTGAGGTGTGTGATGCACTGCACACCTGCTGTGTTTCTAAGTTTGGTGTAGTTGTATCTGTCAGTTACCCAGCTTATCTGGGAAATATGTAAAATTCTACATGACTGTGTCTAGTCTAATGTTATCTGTAGTATTTGTAGACCATTTTAACGTGTTGCAATGGAAGGTTTTATTAAGTGTGTTCTATTGTAACCTACATTGATTATTCCTTTTCATTTTCTTCAATGTCTAGGTTAAATAAGTCATTCATAAGAACACTAAGCCATATTTGGTGGCACACTCCATTAAAAGGGTGGTTTATTCAGTCACGTGCAAGGGAGGCCTGAGACCAATAAATTATTATGTTAATACTGTCTTTTCATTCAGTATGAAATTTTTAAGAGAGTCAGGGAATTTCCTATGATTACTTATACAATTGCTTAAAACTTGTACTCTATGTCATTGTTAATTAGTTTCTCTGAAATACATTACTGTGAAAATTGCAGAGAACATGTCCTGGGAGAACATTTTGATGGATGCACATGATGATGCAGTTCCAAGAGCACGTGCAGGACATTGCAGTGTATCAGTAAGTTTTGATTCTGTTTTTAGCCTCAGCCAGAGTCAACACCCAAGACCCATTTGTAAATCTAAATACCTAAATGTCTGAGCTAGTAGTACCAGCACTGATGATTATTTAAGTCCTCTACTTTTTCGTAATATTAGGATGAAAACTCAAACCTTCAAGATAAGATATTATTTTATGAAATCCTGCTAGACTGTTTTAGATGGCCGTAAATGAACATTGACGTATTTTTTGATGCTGAGACAGATGAGAGTTAAACATTATTAAATTATTCTTTTGAATGGACATTTCTAAACATTTCTGCATCAAGTTTTGTTGATGAAGGACAATAGACTTGTACCTCTCATAAATAATAATTATTATATTTATACAGCCGATAATTGGATAAACTTGTTTGATGCTGATTTGTTTACATACCATATTTATCTGATTTATCCATTTCTTGGGCACTGTTTTGCCTCACAAATTTTATCGTCAAAACTCAGAACCTTCATTTTCATATACTATGTACAAAGCAATTTGTATAACAAATTCAAACAATTTCTATTGTATCCTTACTATATGTAACATGCTTATGCAGTTTGAAAGAGTTGGCTCTGCATCTGACAATTTTGACCCACAGCCTTGAGTGTTGAATCACAGGTTCCAATTATTGTGATTGAGTCTATTTGTGATTGAGTCCATTGAAGAATTCACTTGGCCTTTAGTCCTCGTAAAGGTTCAATCTACACCTTTCTCTTCTGGTTTGTGTATGTCAACAGCTGTTTGTATTATCCCCCCTCTCTCGTGATACTTCCAGGGAAATTGTCATTTACTTTGTTCCAGGCATCCTCGTTTATCAAATGTTACAGTTGTTGTGAATTGTTTGGCAGAGAAGCAGTAGAAAATGAAGAAAGCATTACATGATGATGGTTGGCTTTGTCAGTTAGACTTGTGACTGCCAGTTTAAGGTCCCAGGTTTAATCCTTGGGCTTGCCGAGAGGTGAATTATTTCGGGACCTTCTTTTGCCACACTGACCGCTGGCAGGGTTGTTAAGCTTTTGGTCAGGTCTCCAGTAGTGCTGTCTCAGGGACTTAAACAAACCCAAAGAGGAAGGTGTTGTAGTGAGGGTCAGTATGTACAGTATGACCGACCAGCCAATAATCTTCACCATAGAGGGGTGGGGCTGTATTGGGAAATAAATATTAAATTTACAGTATAATACTTACTTGTAACTGTTTACCTGGTTCTTTTTTCATTATTCTATAAATTGTACTACATTGCATACATTTTCTTTTTTTGTCAACAAGGATTTCTCTTGTAGCAGACTATGAATGTAATGATATAGTAGTTTATGGTTATAGTTACAGTGCTGTACAAATACCCCAATTAATTCCTTCTGAGCGATAGCCCTAGTA
>JANSTR010158473.1:0-10229 GCA_025434805.1 Antipathozoanthus remengesaui
AATACGATTACACTAACACAAAAAGAGGAAAAACAAATACAAACAAACAATATAAAGGGCATGCAAAGTGAGAAGTAAGTGAGTGTGGTGCAAAGTGAGGTTACTCTATGAGATCCACAACAGTTTTTGATAATTTGTGGAAGCAGTTATTGAAACTCAGGTGACTTGGGACATCTGTTATTTACAAATTTGATAACACCATGGAATCCCTCACTAAATATTGAGTGGTCTAAGAGTTTAAATGATGTGCACTGAATTGGAATGTCAGTATAGTTGATGGGTGCTTCAGTGTCATCAGAAAGACTTGGCACCATTCAGTCTCGAGATGTCCAGTGTTTGCTAGATGACTAGTTTTAATTAAAATATGTTAACATTATGTTTGATTTTCACTTGATATCCCAACACAATGCTCACTGTGAAATCCATGTTAAATAACTGTATTAACTTTATACCTTGTATTTCACTTTCACAGGGAAATAACATCAGTATATAGGACTATGCCATGTGATGTCAAAACATGTCCCCACCTCCTCTCCCATGGTGAATACACTACACTCAAACTGGCCAATTCATTACTAGTAAAACCGGATGTCTCAACTTGCAATTGATTCATCGTGTCAAGGTAATTGTAACAGTCATTGCAGATCAGTAACTTAGTAAGACCAGCTGGAATGGATCCAGGAATTTTGAAAGGAAGGCACACTAAGAGACGAATCAAAGTACTTAGCTAACACATGTTAGTATAACTTTATATTAAAATTGAAGAACTCAGGTTTAAGTTAATATATAGTTTAATACATTAAAACTATTAACTTGAGCAGTGAAAAGGGGGAGGGGTCACAGGCCCCCATGCCCCTCTTTGGATTCGGCACTTAAAACACTTATAATGCTGAAAACACTACTGTTAATAACTTCAGTAATAATTATATGGATGGCTAAATAATTATGAAGTCAATTGAAATGGATTGTCATTATGAGAACCATCAGTGAGAATTTTACTTAGTTTGTTCAAAGACAATAGTGACCCTAACAGCAGTAATAAGTCGCCCCCCCCCCTTTCCTCTCCAGAGAGCCTGAAATTTAATACACCCCCTGGGAACTTATAAGAACGTTCACGCTACGCAATACAGAACCAAACGGATAGACACTGGCAAGTAGTATTACAGTATTTCCCTAACTGACGTTTTGCAGTACATACAAGTTGAATATTTAATATTGTAGGGAACTACGAATTTTCAAAATGCAATATTTTGTTGCATCTGTATGGTGCAAATGGCCATGATAAAGTGCCCACCTGTCTCACATTTCTTAATTAACAATTGCAGGGAAAGAATTCCAATGTGACCCATCATGTTCTCTGTGAGATGAACTAAAGCCGGGCAAAGTGATTCAGTTTGGTAGAAGTTCCAAGTAGTTGTACCTGTAGCAGTTCAGCAATGGAGTAGTCACAAGAAAGAAGGCAGTGAAAGGTAAGACAGCGTTGAGATAAACATGTAAAAACGGCGAGTAAATTAAGAGAGTGGGAGGCAAGTTGGGATAGGTGGAGAGAGAGAACTGAACAACGTCACTCAAAAATGTTAATATTTTATTTACTGTAATTGGTTGTGTTTAGTTGCATGTGTCAACCTGGGATACTAAAATAATTCCTTGGAAATATCCTTGATCCTTCTCCCCTTTTCCTTGCTTTTACCATGGAACGACATCGTGCCCTGATCATAACCAATTTATATAATAACTAGCGGTTTCAAACTGAAAGTGAAGTGCAGCAAGAAATGGTGCTTAGAACAGTGTATTAGACTAAAATTAGTATTAGTCAGGACCCCTTCAAATTTTCTGCATGCCAAGGTTTTAGTATTTATTATCAGAGGGAAGAGATCTTTACCGAGAGTCATCGAATATAAACTTTGAATGTTGCACAAAAAATTTAGGAAGTGGCCACAGTAAGGGGGGGGGGGGGGTGGAGGTTATTTTAAAATCTAACTGTAATTCATAAAGTTTGGCACCCCAAAAAGCTTGTGGTCAGAGTTGCTTTCATCTTGTACAAAGATATGGTCTCGCTGCAATAAATGCATCAATGCGCGGCTGGGAGACATTCAGTTGTAAATAGGGACCTTACATGTAAGCAACGACGACGGGAATGTCAACTGCTGTAGAACGGCTGTTAGATTTTTAAGTTCCTGGTTTCTTTGTCTTTGTTAAACAAATCCATTTGTTTCTTTTGTCTGTTTTCGTGAAATTAAGCAAATAATAAAACTTAAAACCCTAATTCTTGAAGCCGCACGAAGATCGTGTTAGTGCATATTCCGGCATCCACGTTCTCTGTCTGCGAAACCCCAAACTTGAGCTTTACACGTTCTGTTTTCAAGTTGCAACGTTCCCAGCTGGTTGCATTCCAGCATGCGGTTATTGTATTCTGTAATTAAGTCAAATCGTTTCCGTCGTCGTTGCTTAAAGTCCCTAATACTTTACTACATCGTAAGAGCTTAAAAACAGTAGGAAACATGTTCGTGCGATTACTGATATGACGGATTTTTTCTGCTAGAATCGCAGGGATGAATCATGCAAGCTGATTTGCTAATCGACCAATTGAGGAGGAAGTATTTTATGTGGAATTGCACTAGTGCGTATTCAGTATGGAATTGCGCTCAACTTGAGCCGCGCGCGCGCCTGAAACTTTCCCGCCAAAAGTTGTGGCTCACCAGTCGGTTGCTAGAGCACTGAAATGGATTTCTCGCGCTCGCTTTATCTTTCCAAGTTAGCAAAAGTCGATCCAAGTTTATATATACACTCATAAATTTAATTGCGAGATACATCCCTGCTATGCGATTCAAGTAATATATTATAGGAACATTCACTGCCTGACTCTTGTATTGCCTGTTAAATTCCAGTCAAAAAATTATGTTGCATTCATCGCTTCGCGATTCGTGCAACATAATTTTTCTTGTGAAATTGAACGTTAATACCAGAGTCAGGCAGTGAATGTTCCTATAATATTCGTAGAAATAGTGTTATTCTACCACAGATATCAATAAATGGGTCCGTCGAAAACATATCGCTTGAGTAGAGTCACTTCAGTCAAAACCTTCGGATTTCATTGACTGATCAGTTTTCTGCATGTTAAGAAAGAGAATAATTTTTGCTCATTTTTATTCTTGAAATTGCTAAAGACTCTAGGAATTTCCGAAACTGGCTTTAAAAAAGTTTGTGATTCCGCAAGTTTTGTGTGAAGGAAAACCGAGATAACAATAACGAAAACGTCAAGTTAAAAAGAAAAAAAAAGAATAAAAAAACCGAGTCTAGTTATCCCCGACAGTACTGGAACCGTGACAGGATCTGGTTGGAAGTCAAGCGCCTTGACCACTGAGCCACGAATGAGGTGAGGTGTTACAAGTGGTTACAATTATGTTTAGGTGTGTTCACTCTTCCGGGACTTACTGTAAATCTCCCGCTTCTTGCTCCAGATTTTATTTCATGATTGTTCAGTTCGGATTCTTAGTTTCCCTTTCAATCTATTACGACCTTTAAAAAAAAATAGAAAACTTGTATTCAAACATTATTTCAGTTTTTCTAGTTGAGGATCTGGTCTAGTTCTTATGACTGTCCTGTACTTTCAACCTTCTGTACCTTCGATTATCAGTGGTTTTTATTTGCAAGTTCAACAACAGTTCTAAGTGGATCCCATTTTGTAAATCAGAGTACAACCCCTCGCAGCTCACTGCAGCGCAAAACGGGATCCGTCCTTTACTGAGAACACTGAACTTAAGTTCGATTTTGTTACCTATCACATTCCATTGTTAGATGCTGAATTTCAATTTTTTGTTGAACTGTATCAAACCTTTATCGAACTTTATAAAGCTTTTATCGAACTTTATCAGGCTTTTATCGAACTTTATCAAGCTTTTATTGAATTTTATTAAACTATTATCGAACTTTATCAGGCTTTTATTGAACTTTATCAAGCTTTAATCGAACTTTATCAAGCTTTTATTGAACTTTATCAGGCTTTTATCGAACTTTATCAAGCTTTTATCGAACTTTATCAAGCTTTTATCGAACTTTATCGAATTTTATCAAGCTTTTATCGAACATTACCAAGCTTTATCGAACTTTATCAAGCTTTCATCGAACTTTATTAAACTTTCATCGAACTTTATTAAACTTTCATCAAACTTTATTAAACTTTAATCGAATTTTAATAAACTTTCATCGAACTTTATTAAACTTTCATCGAACTTATTATTAAACTTTTATCGAACTTTATTAAACTTTTATCGAACTTTATTAAACTTTCATCGAACTTTATCAAACTTTCATCGAACTTTATCAATCTTTCATTGAACTTTATCAATCTTTCATCGAACTTTATTAAACTTTCATCGAACTTTATCAAACTTTCATCGAACTTTATCAAACTTTCATCGAACTTTATCAAACTTTCATCGAACTTTTCAAACTTTCATCGAACTTTATCAAACTTTATCAAACTTTATCAAACTTTATCAAACTTTCATCGAACTTTATCAAATCTTTGTAAAACTTTTAGTCAAGTTTTTATCTAACTTTTTACGAAACTGTTTTAACAATTTTTTTCTGAAACTGGGTGCCCCAACAAAGAATTCGGAAAACTTTGTAAATTCTGACTTAACGTAGAAAAGAAAAAAAGAATAAAAAACGATTGTTGTTATCTCTAACAGTGCTCGAACCCTCTCAGGTTCTGATTCGGAGTCAAGCATCGTGACCACTGAGCCACGAAAGAGTGGAGGTGCTAGAAGGGGTCACAATTATGTTTAGATATGTTCGGTGCTCATTTGAATAATTTAACCCTTGTCATTTTCTGACACTTGTTAAAACGAGAGAGAGGTGAAAGATAAATATCTCCCGTTTCTTGCTCTAGTTTTCGTGATTATTGAGCCGTTTAGATCCTCAATTTTCCTTTCACTGAAACAATTATATATAAGTTTTTAAGAAAATATTAAATACATCAGGAACGGAGTGACAAAACAGGAGGAAAAACACGAAGCATGGAAAGTGTTGTTGCGCTTGGTGAAAATATTTTTTTTGTGTGTGATCATTTATATTTTAAATAAGGTCCGCTAGTTAAGATTGTAATATACACACACTGCGTCAGTCCGCACATTGACATTGCGGTGTAAGAGTGTAAACCTTTCGTCCCGGGGAGCTGGTCGGCCTAATTGGCAGATGCTTCGTAGTATTTGCCACCGCGGCCGGTTTCTTATTTTTAAAGAGACAGAGAAGGCGTCACACAATCGTCTAATTTCGCGTGGTCGAAAATCACCACGGTCAAAAATTTTCTGCGGAAATACGACTTTCAAACTCCAGCAACAACCAAAGAATGGTTTAGCTATTATTTTAAAAGTCTTTTAAGCTGAGTTTCATTTATAATCTTGGACTACGAAAGCTATTTTCTATTCTTGCTGAAACCAAAACATAAACAAAGCGTCACGGCCGGTCTGTCCCTTTAAATACCCATGCAATAGAACATTGATAGGACAGGGAGGGTGGTAAAGGTCACACTTTCGAGAGCTTCAGTAGATTGTGCTGAAGTTTAGAATTTGAGAAAACAAAATAACAGACAAGGAATCCAAGTCGCGAGTAAGATCACAGCACGGCTAGGTTCTGGACTATTGTTCAATACCTCTTCCTCCCTACCCCTCATTTATTATTAATTTTTGATAGTACTCTTTAGCTTTAAAGAGACATTACTGAATCTTTCTAGGGCTCACCTTGAGATTTCTTCATCTTGCTTCACCAAAAATGCTGTCACAATTTTTCCTTTGACCGGATTAAAGTATCCTGGTGCACCCTGATAAAAGAGAACAAAATATGTAAGTTTTCTAAGACGTATGAAAAAAATACAGGAAGATGACTGGAGTACGAAGGAGTTTGGAATAAAACTGATGCTGTTTGAAATCCTACTGTAAATATATCATAAAACGATCGCGAAAAGTGGAAGCAGAAATTTGTATTTGTCCACTTTAGAGTGATCGAATTAGTGTGAACAAAACAAACTATTATCGACGTCTGTTCTGCGGCATTTTGTAATAATTACGCGTTTTGTAATAAGGGGTTGCAGCGTTTTGTAATAAACTTAACTACGCGTTTTGTAATAACTCTTGCAGTGTTTTGTAACAAAATCAAGTCTACGCAAATTGTAATAAACACTAACCCAAAATGTAATAAAACAGGTTTAGCTGCAAAAACCGTTGAAGTGCAAGGAATTGGTCATTAGACTTTACAGTTGTCTATCAGCTATTTGAACCCTCAAGAACTCAACATTCCCGCTTGTAATTCGAACAAAAATTTGTTGCTGTAGTGTTACTCTAGTAAACTGGAACGTTAAAATCAACTAAGGACTGACAAAACAATTTTCCGCGCCGTATAAGGTTGAAAGAAAGCTGATGTTTTAAACGTTAGCGCTTCATTAGTGTGATGCTCCGACGAAGGGCTAAAATAACTCAAAACGTCTGCTTTCGTCCCACCTTGGGGCACAGAAAATTGTTTTCTTAAACCTTGGTTCATATTTATTATACGACTGAATCAGTAAATTGCAATTAAATTAAACAACTGCAAAGTTATACTGATTAACTCGTTGTTGTCGGTATTTTATGTGCTTACTTGGCAAACGATTCCCACTGATCTTGCTTTACTCCGATTCCTGTGGCTCTCGAGGGTTCTTGCCACTTGTTCTGATATATTATAAAGGACATTAATCAGTAGATCTGGAGCGGATCTAGGGATGGTTCGGGTGGTTCGGTCGAACCCCCTAAATTTAAATAAACGCAAATTACAGCCTGTGCTTCAAAAATAGCCGGTAAAACTGAGGTTTTTTAAAGGTCGTTAACGTCACAATTATCCCTCAAAAAGTTCGAAATCACCTTTCCGAGGACCTATATTTCAAAAGTTTTTCGAGGGAGCATTTACCCCGGACCCCCCAAGGATGGGCCACCTTAGCCGGATATTTGTCCGAATCTCGACCTTCACTAAACCCTGGATCCGCCCCAGGTAGATGTTCAAATGACTAATATCACGTTAACGGCAGAATTCAAGCAGAAAACAGCTCGTACCTGCTAATTCATCTAACGTTACTTGCGTAAAATCCTGCAACAAGAGAAAAGTTTGTTTTCATTCATGCCACTCAATAAAGCGGTACCAGCTAACACAGGAAAACAATTAACCAGTTGGAGGCCTTAAGTTGTTAATGACGACAAGAACGTCAACGAGAATTTAAGTTCCCGGTTTTTTTTCTTGTTAATTTAATCGATTTGCTTCTTTCATGTTTTCGTGAAGGTATCTGAATAGTAAAAACTAGAAGCCTTCATTCTTGAAGCCAAACTAAGATCATGTTAGTTTATATTCCGGCGTTCACGTTCTCTACAAAACGTTTCACGTTCTGTTTTATAAAATGACGGTTAAAAATGTAAATCTGGTTGCATTCCAACGTGCGGTTATTATATTATGTAATTAATTCCATTGTTTTGTACCCTTCTTGTCGATGTTCCCGTCTTCATTATTAACTGTTTTAACATCCCACAATGCCTCACGGGATTAGTAACACGAGCTGTTGCCATCACGTTTCTTTGAAGAAATATATTTGACAAATAATAAGAACTTATTGAACAATTTTCTGTTTTATATGGGGATATATTTTAACGAGTCAGGTCGTATTTTCTGAGTCCGAAGGAAATCCCCTCTACGATCCTTCTCTGTCTCTGTCTCTGTCCAAACACAGGAAATTTTAAAATACTCACATAGCAAACTTTTAATACATCCTCCCTGACAAGCTTCTCGAGTACATCTGCCCTCGGGACATTAGAAGCAATCAACTACAAGAAAAAGCAGCCTTGTTTTCTAATGATATATACTGAAGACTGGTTCAAAGTCTAAAGCTGTTCAAGTACAGTTACATTCCAGTCACTGCTTGAAGTGTTTGCAGAAAATGATCTAAAAGCGCATAAAGGCAATATAAGAGATATATGTTTATTTCAGGAAGATGTACAATAACTTTACTTGTTGTGACTCGTTTTTAGCCTAGTAATGCTTCATATACAGAACGTCAGGGGCCAAAAGATTCAAAAGGTCTAACTGATTTGGAACTCCAATGGCCACTAATTCATCAGGTTTCTTATGCGATGTGCCACTCTCAAGAAGTGCATAGTTGTAATAATATTATTGTTATATATTAATGTATTAAAGTCAGAATTGAGAAAGAAGAATAACCACTTGCCACAATTTTGGGAGGTACATAATCCGAACCCATAGTTGTCGCTTCAATCTGAAGAATGCAAAACATGTTGTTATTTTAAAATACAGTCGTTTGAAATAACCGGAGAGTAGCTGGGATCAATTCCAGCAAGCTTGTTTATATTGTTACCTGTTGTTCTGCTTTCCACTTCAGATCTGTGATGTCCCCTTGGTACAAGTCAAAGCTTTCTTTAGTTTTCTTTCCTGTGAAAAGTGTTTGAAGGCATTACAATCCAACAATGAACTCGCATTTTAGGACAACACAAGATGTAACACCCAGAAAGCAGCTCGCTCTTTTGATATTATAGTGTATTATATATGGGTTTGTCCTACAAATATCTCCACAATACATTGTAGAATCGCATAGCAATGATGAATCGCACAAGCTGATTGGCTAATCAACCAACTGAGGAGGAGGTATTCAGCGTGTTATTGCACTCATCTTGTCGCGCGCGCGCGCCCTCAAACTTTCCCGCCAAGAGTTGTGCCTTGTGGCTCACCAGTCAGTTGACAGAGCGCTGAAATGGCTTTCGCGCGCTCCAAGCTTTCCGGCTGGCAAAAGTTGATCCACTCATCAATTTAACTTGCGAGATTCATCCCTGCTATGCGATTTAAGGAAAATTCACTGCCTGACTCGGGTATTCCCTGTTAAATTTCACTCAAAAAATCATATTGCATATATTACAAATATTTTTTTATCGTGAAATTTAATGTGGAATACCTTCGTCAGGGCAATGGATTTCTCTATACTGTCTCTCATCAGTGAGCCCAGCGAACGAGTGAGCGACAAGTTAAGTTGAAAACTATTAATTTACGTTTGAAATATATTGAATCTGTATCGATCAAAAACCGGCGATAAGGTTGAAATGGGAAAGGTTATAAAAAAGTGTGCTCAAGGAAAATGTTGTAAAGAGATACATGTATGACCAAGAGAAACATTAAAAGTAGAAATGTTGTAAATACAGATGCTCAAAAGAGAAACGTTTTAGAAATGTATTCGTAAGGAAAATGTTCTAAAGAGAAATGTTCGTTATACAACATTTTAAGAAAGTGTTGTTATGGAATATGCTAAAAAGAAAAATGTCCAAGAGAAACGTTCCAAGTTGAAATGTTCTAAAGGAAAGATCAAATAAAAGTGTTCTAGAAAAATGTTCTAAAAGAAGATGTTTTCAAGGGAAACGTTCTAAATATGTGTTCTTGAGGAAAATGTTCTAGAGAGAAATGATTTTAGAAAGGAAAGGGTTCTAAAAGAAACTTACTAAAAAGTGTTTTAATGAAAATTGAATTGAAGAGAAATGCCCAAGAGAAACATTCTAGATCAGAAATGTTCTAAAGGAAAAGGTTAAAGAGATCTTCTACAAAAATGTTTTTCAGGAAAATGTTGTAAAGAGAAACGTTCTAAAAATGTGTTGCTAAGACAAATGTTCAAAAGAGAAATGTCCAAGAGAAACATTCCGAGTAGGAATATTCTGAAGAGAAAATAATTAATGTTCTTTAGAAAGGAAAAGTTCTAAAGAGAAACGTACTATTAGGTGTTTTTAATGATAATGTTCTAAAGAGAAATGTACAAGAGAACATTCTCAGAAATGTTCAACAATATATGTTTATTCACTTCACTCTTGAATGTTGAATTACAATTTTATGTTAAGAAGTAGATAGGTTCTGATTGCCCGGAATAACCATTTGGGCTATACAAGTCGGGCAACCGAAGGGAAAAATTAAAGAGACCTTCTAGAAAAATGTTCTTAGGGAAAATATTCCAAAGAGAAATATTCTTTAGAGAGGAAAAGGTTCTAAGAGAAACGTATTAAGGGCCTCCACACACGAGGGAATAATTATCGATAACTTTTAGTTGTCGATCTAACAATAATCTATAACGTAGAAATCGCTTGTGTGTCACAAGTTATTAATAATAAAATGTCTAAAATTTAGTTATCAACAACTAATGAGTTTTCCTTTTCAAAAGG
>JANSTR010158484.1:0-10229 GCA_025434805.1 Antipathozoanthus remengesaui
CACGATATAAGTAAGTTATTCACTATATATTTTGTTTAGTTGTACGATTGAAGAAGAATAATCAAAAAGAATAATGATACGAATAATAACAATAAATAACAATTATTTATCTCTGATATCATAAAATGTTATAATTTTGCTAGTCTTTCACAAAAACGATGCTTTGACTTTGGCAGCCGCAAATAACCGACCGAACTGGTCGTCTCTTCTTGCATTCTTCGAGGTCAGCGATTCTTGAATGATGATAAAAGGTGGTGTCATCAGCATGTTGGTAACAGTTAGAGCACACGTGGTCTTGTAGATCATTGACATATATGTTAAAAAGTACACGGTCTAGGATTGAACCTTGCATTGGGTGCAAGGAATTTGACGTCAATAGCTTGAGGTTGTTTGTCACCAATTTCGACCAAATTATTGCGGTAATTTACATAATGAAGCGTCCAGCTGAGAAACTCTGGAAACCGCATTCCTTCATCTTGTAGAATAGGTTTCTATACCTGACAAGAAGTTTGATGCAGTCAGAAATGCCTGTGTTTTTTAACAGACAAACTCTTTCTGTAAATAAGAGCCCCCTTCCTCCCCTATTACCCACTGTAACAGTTTCGATGACGCTTATACAAGATAGTTTCCCTCAAATATATCGGTAATCAAGAAAGTTATATTGTAAAAAATACATTAGGCAGACCTCAATGCATGATGGGAACTCCAATTTCACTAACTGCTACGCTAATTTTGACTTGATGTGACCAAATTCCCTAATTTCAGTTCTTTCTGGTATCATTTATTTCATGTGCATTTCATTGGATTGTATACGGCGTGAAACACAAGGCCCCCATAATCCCTTTCTTGCTAGGTATCGCACTTTATAGATGTCAAAGTCTTTTTGAAATAGCTGTATACAAATGTGCAATCAATTATTGTATTAACTTACACGAAACACGCTTGCTGAGAGCGGAACTGAAGTTCATGGCCATCGCTCCTAAAATCTGATTGAGGTTGCGCTGATTCCAATACTTTCCGCCTCCAAGACTGATTCTAATTCCAACTTTAGCGTCCTTTCCTCTAAATTTTGGCGAAAGCGGATTGATCTCAACTTGACTAATGTTTCTTATCACTACTGGCCTGGAATAACAACAGGCAAGTGTTAGAATCAAATACAATTTAGTAATATAATAATATGGCAAATTTTACAAGAAAGATTGTTATAAGCTCATGTTATCAAAGTTAAGGTTTAATATTTTGAAAGGTAGTCGTCGTAGAATTATAAAATTTGCATTGTATTGATCAGTTTGACAGAGTATTAACCCTTAAACGTAAAAGGAGGGGGTGGGGGTTATTTTGACCCTCTCCTCCCCCCAAAGCTTTTTGGGCCTAAATATAAGGCTATTGCCATGAAACTATATAGTAGTTGTAGCCAAGTAAATGAGAATGATATTTTTAAGTAAATTAGGTGACGTGATTTTGCATAAATTATGAGAAATATTATGCAATTTAGGTTATTGATTCGGAAATTACACATTTTGCAGAAAAAACGCTATTGAATTCAATTTCTCCCTTTTATGGTCTATTTCTTAACTACTAGCTAATAAAATTTGTTTTTACATGTTTTGTAACATGATAAGCTGAAAATTGGCAACATAATTACCATGGAAACTAATTAACAACAACAAGTATGGTCTTAATTAAGAGCTTACATGACAAATACCATCTATAACAAATTTCAGTCTGAACGGACAAATATTACAAAAATATCCGGAGGGGGGTCCAAATAACCCCCTGCCCAACAACCCCCTTCAACTCTTATATTATGATTCTGAGCCCATACGTTTAAGGGTTAAGAATTCTCTAAGTGGGACTTCCCCTGAAAAAATATTTCACAGGCAAATCCTGCATTGTGACTGCCTTACCTTTGTCCACTTGGTGTGCCAAAGGGATTGCACATCGCTGGGTTCGATCGACAAAACACATTGATGGAGTCGCGCACAAGTGTTTGTAAGGCCCCACGAATAGCACACCACTGATAACGAACAGAAAACAGATTACCATTTACAGAAATGTACTTAACTGTTTATCCAATTTGCCAAACGCTAAGGCTTCGCAAGCAGTAGGTAGTCAAAGTCTGCCTGTTGGCATGTAGTTGCATGCATAGTGATAATAAACACTGTATGGTAGGAGATTTTGCCACCTCAGTTGGTCAGAGTCCCGCGCTCTTACATTTCTTTGAAAGAAAAAGATAGCGAGGTCGCTGGCATTTGAAGCTCTGTCAGCTTGGAGCTTTGACCACTCAGTTGGTGGAAGGTTCTGCGTTGTTATAGATCTTGAAAAATAGATACAGTAGTTGTTTCCTTTAAAGCCCTGTAAGCTGGGAGTTTTGACCACCTTAGTTGGTGGAAGGTTCCACGTTGTTGTAGGTCTTAGAAAGAAAACGTTGCCATAGTCGTTGTCATTTAAAGCTCTGTATGCTTGGAGTTTGACCACCGCAGTTGGTGAAATGTTCCAAGTCATTGTAGGTCTTGAAAAAAGACCGAGTTACCGTAGGCTTTGAGCGCACAGAACATTAAAGTTACTTAACTTTCATTAAAGTTTCTTTTCCTTCTTGCTAATTGTCAGCACTCTAACATTGAAAAAGTTTAATTGAACACTGTCAACGTCAGAGACACAGAAACTAATTACGATGGAAGATCTATCTGATCTGATTACTGAAATATGGCTGTAATTGGATTTCTGTGATGACAAATTCTCCACATAGAATCTATGAGAACCATTGCACCACAAGAAATTTCTGGAAATAATATGATTTTCTGACCAACTACCCTACATGTCTCTAAAAAAGTTTGCTAAATTAAGCCGTACAGACAGTAAAATAAAATTGATAAACCCCAATCACCGTTTACCAACCTCCGACTGATTCATGCTTCGAATTGTATATTCCACGTAAAATCGTTCTGAAAAAGTAATCACTGCTGCAAAGAAAACAGAACAGTTTACGTTAAACCGGATACGATATCTCCTTTAGTAACTAATTCGCAGCATCTGAAGTGAGTTTTAGAAATTACTCTGCTTTTGCAATTGGATTTATACTGCATTCGTTTGGGACTATTCTGTAATAGACTTTACATTCTAGGTAATTTCTAAATATCCACTTGAAGACGTATTTATTTTTTAATATTTATAACATTTTCCAAAGATGACACCGAGCTGAAACACGGGCAATAGGTCATGTGATCCCTTCTAGGCCTGACTCCATCGGCCAGCGGACAAAAGCAAAAATTGTTTAACAATACTATCGTGAAAAAGTTTACAAAAACATCTAAGAATAAAGCAAAACGAATATGCGCACAAAAAAATATTTAAGCGTATCGCTCGTTTTGTATATTTCAAAACTGAGAGGTATAGTGTTCGATTGAAAAAGAAAGCCTAGAAGAATTTCCAGATTCCATACAGAGCGAGAGACACTGTCTACCGTAAATGTCCGCTGTATTTACTACCGTAAATGTCCGCTCGTGCCAGTCTCCCACTCGTTTGTAAATAAGGAGGTTTCGTGAGCCGACTAGCAATAGCGTACATTTGATTTGCGGACAGTGTCTCCCGCTCGTTATGAAATCAGGCAATAGGACCGTTTGAATTCACCCTCGGCGGAGAAAACCTTGAAGCGGGCGCATTGAATTAGGCTAAAAAATGGACCAAAGTTAATAAGAAAATAAAGGAAAAGCAAAGCTAGTTTGAGCTCTATTGTAGTTTCAAACCATTTTACTAGTAGATTTTGAGAAAGCAATTTATCAATATATATTTGTCTATTTTGACCAATGGCTGTATCGCCATACATCAGTAAATTCCTATATTAACCCCTTCACTGTCTTAGTTTTTCAGATGCTCCGACGAAGGGCTGACGCTCAAAACGTCAGTAGTTTCTTAAAACCTTACGGCGCAGAAAATTGTATTACCAATCGTTGGTTGATTTTATTAGACATTTTACCTTCCCGCAGACGCAGTCTATAGTTTTTTAAAAACTATTTACCAATACTGTGCAGGAATTTATCAACAATTTTACCTTGACAGGTCCAGTTAACTACACCACAGATGTCGTCCAGCGAATCCCTCAGGATTTTCTGTAGTTGAATCTTTTTCACAGCGCTACGTGACATAGGTCCTGTGTTGTAAAGTACTACCAGGTTTACGAGCAGATTGTTATTCTCCTCTGTCAGTGATATAATTGACACGTACTCGGGGGAAACAGTTACTCCTTTACATTCACAGGGCACCTGCAGACAGTACTTGGTTACCGCACTGGCAACTCTCTGGCGAAACTGCTGCGAAACCATTTCCCTCCACTGTGAACATTGAAAAACTAAGTTAAATGTTGAGCTTAGCGCTTACTTGAAATGTTTAATATATTTCAGTGGTATCAGAGCATGGCATTTCGGTACATTTTTTTGAAAGTGCCAATTTTTTTTATTTCTTATTGTTTTTGATGTGTATAAAACATAATCACAACTCAAATTTGCCAAAAAAAGGTGAGATTTTAGGTCATAAAGTGCGCGATTTGCAATGGCTAATAGACTGGGCACGAGTCTTGGGGTTTGTGACGTAAGAAGTTGTGCATATGTCTCCGGGCAACGTAGCTGGACTAAACATTCTACCCGGTGTTGTGGAGCTATTCATGCAGCTCATTTTCTCCTTGATTCCTGCAACGCAAAAATTTCTACAAACACATTTCTTCTTGCTGTCGGTCATCACTACAGAGTCACAACACAACTTCTTACGTCACAAGGGGGCTGTCACGTGATCTTCTGCTGCTTTATACGTTCTGAAAAATAGAATAACCAAGAATATTTTGTTTCATTGGTACTTTAAAGAAACAAAAGAAACCCTATGTTACATAATTTTCGAGGCGATAAGGAAAGGTAGCGTTAGTTTACTTGTAAATTAGTTATCATGGTATAGTCATATAATGTGTGTGAAGGATTAAGCCGAATTTTACGTTAAGAGCTCTAAAAGTAACCATATTCGAGAAAATGTCCAAACACACTATCAAACAGTAAAACTATATTCCCCGAATTGAGATTAAGGATAAGTGTAAAATTCAGCTCGTTTTGAATATTGTTCTCGACTGAAGAGGCTTAAACCTCTATACAATTAGTTTTGCAATTGACTCTTGACTTTAAAAGCTTAAATAAATAGGTTATATTGTATATTGTTCTTGACAGGAGAGGCAGGAAAATGCTCAGTTCAGACGTTGTGCTTCTGCTGTGCCGAAATCAATTGCAATTACTGAATTAGATTCGACCGTAGCACGGCAGAAGCACGACTGCGATTCAGATGTCGTGCCAGAGTCGTGCCAAATTCTGGTTTACTGAAGCCACGTAACAGTTAGTCAGCGATGATTGAACAAACAAAGAATTACAGCTCCAACTAGTATGTACATATACACTGCACTTTATTCAAGAAACTTATTAAAACATTGCTTATATATTTATACACTCAGCCCATACCTACACAAATATCGAATGCAGAACCACACACATATCCAGTAAAGTGTGTCCTTATTTGATGGCAGAATACAAACACATTGTCTCAAATTAATCCGAGAGATTGTGGTCCGATTAATTGTATTCAACCAAACCAAACAGTGAACAGAAACCCGTTACCACATGCTTCGAACCGTTCCTGCATTTCTTTTAGCAACTTGCAACTCACTGTTACAAACAAGATACACCATATCGGTAACGTCTTCTTCTCTCCAATTTGATTTCCTCCCAACTTTCCTCTTTGCTTGACTGGCAGTGGTTCCCAAAGGCTTGTTAAAATCATATTGAGATTCAATATCGCTAGCTTCTTCGGAGGAAATATCGCTCAAGTGACTTCTCCAAGCTGCCATATGGCTGTATTGTTTACATTTGGTGGGATAAACATTCCATGCACATGCTCTGTAAAGGAACATCTTCTCCTTGCGGGAACGGAATCCCGCAAAAAATACATTAATATAATTTATGAATTTAGCTATAGCATATGGCAGAGCATGTTGAACTTAATGGCTTTGCCAAACTTAATTCAAAAGTTTGATTCAGACGTCATGCTTCTGCCGTGCTTTTGTCAAACTTAATTCACTGATTTAGTCCAGCATGACAGAAGCACAACGTCTGAACTGGGCATACTGTAAGGTTGCAACAGCTGGTTTAAGAGTTGAGATCTATATCCTTGGTTTCAATAATTTTGTTAATATGGGTTAAGCATTGAGTTTTGAGATATTTTACAAGGTCCCTCTTATTTTCAGGTTGCTAACACATCTGTAACATTGGACAAAACTGCACAAGGTTTGTGAAATAGCATTCAGCAGTATACACTTAGTGACTGCTCATGAGGGAAACATCTGTTTTGTTTCATGAGAATCTTTATTGTCATATTTTCAGAAATAGATGTTTCCTGAGGGGGCTTTCATTAAATGTTTTGTTAAATAGCATAAACAAAATATGCCACAATTATTAAACAAAGCAAATTTTCTCACTCTCAAACTGACAGCACTCAACAGCAGTGTTCAATGTTTGAGATGTTTAAGAGCCGGGTAACATTTGATTTGAACTCATTCACATGACCTCAATTTTGCAAAATGAGAGCATGCATTTGAATAAAAAATGAACTAGCTATATATAACAATATGTAATGTTCACCAGAAGGTAATTTGGGTGGTGTAAACCAATTCAGTGTTCACCAGAGGACGGTTTGGGAGGGGTAAAGATAATTACCATAGGTAATTATAGAGAACTTTGCCCTTAGTTTCTTACAGCAAATTAAGAAATAGTATACAGTAGTTAGAGGATATTACATCATTGGCCACTTGTAGATATGAGTTTTATCTTTGAGTGTTGATAATGTGCTCCAGCTCAGCCATGAGAGTACGGCCATGTAGATCCACAAAGACCTGGAAAATGGCTGCACCACTCGTTTTGAGAACCAAAAGAGTGAAAGTCTATAAGTTCTGATTGGACAAGACCATAACCATGGTAACATGATATCTTCACATGTGAAAAGAACAATTATATTTTTATGTGGAAATATCACATTTAGAAATCCCAGTTGGTAGTTTGTTGTAAATGTACATGACTTACTTTAAACTATATAATTGATATTTAACATGTAATAAGGTAGTAGTAATGGTTATAGGACTGACTGGAGTCCAATTCTGTCTGTAGTCATTTTGAGTGATAAACAAGATTTGATGAGGTCGAAGGCCAAATCAAATTTGTTTCACAAGAAATGATTACAGACAGAATTGGAAAGCAGGCAGTCCTGTTACCAATTGATTATAAAATAACAATTTGTTAAAATAACTCATTTTCCGAGTATAACATTTCTGAGAAAGAATAATGGATAGCTCGCTGTTTCTTAGATTTTCACCTGTGAGCATGGTTGGCTCAGTCGGTTAGATCTGTGATTGCCAATCCAAGGTCCAGTGTGTGTGTGTGGTTGGCTCAGTCGGTTAGATCTGTGACTGCCAGTTCAATCCCTGGCCTTGCCGAGGGTTGAATTATTTTGGGACCTTTCGCTACACTGTCCGTGGACAGGGACGTTAAGCTATTGGTCTAGTCTCTCGACTTTCTATCAGGGGACTTAAAATAACCTACACACTTCTCGACAAGAGTAGGGTTTTGACCCGGTGTTGTAGTCTGTTCCTGGTTGCAGGGGGCATTTGCACTAAACAAAAATTGTAAACTGCGTGGCTGCACATTGCGCCTATAAAAAGCAGTCTGTCCGCCAAAGTCCCCCAACAATATTGTAAAACCCCAACAATTCAGCCTAGGGCTGCTACTGGGGTTAAAGTCGACCACTATCTATCTATCTGTCTAGTAACAGGCCATGTGAACAACTTGGCCAATCAATAATAAGCTGCTCAGTCAAATGCAACAATTGTCCAATAACAACGTGTCCAATAACAGCATGCTGTTATCGGACAGTGTTGCTGCCTAATTCAGGGGAAAAATTGAGTGTGGAATGAGCCAATCAGATTTGAAGAAATTGTTATTTCTATAATAAATGATAATAGAGAACATTACAAGTGTGTGCTGTTGTTGTGATTTAGCTTGCTGGTAAAAAATCACTGTGATTGTATCTAGTATACCATTAAAATTTAGTGAACCATTTACACAAATACTGTAAATAAATATGTAATCGTATTGTCTTACTTAACACTGTCTGCAGTAGAGTATCTTATGCTCATATTTTGCTAAGATTGAAAAGAATAATTAATCATGATAACTGCATCAATACAAACATTGAGATATTTATCTTAAGTTTATAAACAGACTATCAATTTTACTACAGCTAGTATTAAAACTTTTTTGCTGTTTTTCTAAAGATGGTCCAACAAGAAAAAAGAAGTTTGAACTACTTGGTCAGTATTCTCTGTTTGGGAATATCCAGTCATTGAAAGCTGTACAACTTTCTGGCAATCCACGGGAGTCACTGCTACTTAGTTTTGATGATGCAAAGGTATTTATTATAATAATAATTATTTTTAAAAATTATCAATAATAACAATTATAGTTTTTTATAGTTCTTCCATAAAGAGGTGATTTTATAGTATTTACTCTTTTCTTAGTAAATTAATTATTATATTAAGTACAGTTAGTAAATTTTTTCTATTATTGCAGATGCAAAATTAAGAATTTTTTTAAGTGGCCAAGTTGGATTTGTTTAAGCTGCCCAGATTTTTTTAGCTAGCCTGACAAGAAAGTGTCTGATCTCAAGAAACAAGAATAGTGAAATATATGATCTGAACATAAATGTTAGTAACTAAAGTAATAAATGTTAATGCAATGCTCTCTCATGAATCAGTCTTTGTATGCATGTGACTGATAAAGCCAGTGCCATCAAGCAGCAAAAGATATGATTATTATAATATTTCCATGTGCAGGAAATCAAGAATCAAAATGATGGAGCAACATGAATAGCAATTTTGAACATGAATAGCATGATTTTGTGAAATGTTCTCTTGGGATTTTAACCAGCACCATTGGGCTGGTCAAAGGCGGCTACTGTAATCAATGTTAATTTTGCACCCTATATTGAGACATTGCTTTTTGTAAGTACTTTTAGATGCCGTTAATAGATAATTTGTTTACAGAAATATACAGTACTTATGTGCCACTTCATCACTTATTTGTTGTTGTTATGAATTTATATAGTTAATACAGTATAATAATTTGTATGCGCAGCTCCCAGGAGGCCATGCAAGCTTTATGCTTATGGTGGGGGCTCTTTGGGGCAGGACACTTCATGTCTTGTAAACATAACACTGTGATTCACAATTATATCAAGTACAATTCATTTAAATTCAACTTCTCGATGAAAGTGTTTTGTGATTGGTATAATTTATAAACTCACATGTTGGTATATAGCTGTTCCTGAATGTGTATTATTTGATTTGTTAAATTCTAAATATTGAGTATTTTAAAATGTTTAGTTGGCAATCATTGAATATGACCCAGGAACACATGACATTAAGACAAGATCTCTGCACTACTTCGAAGACGACGAAATGAAGGTATGATAAAATCAATAGTTTGTGTGACAGTAATTATTCTTGGTTAATTACAGGACTGACTTAATATTATTTATTTTTAAAAAAATATTAATATTATTCAAATTTATGTGAATGTACATGTAACTAAACTGGTGGCTTGCCAATAGAATCATTGAGTGTCAAAGTAACTTGTTCAAACTAGTGGCTAAAAGTTTATGGGAAAAACATAATAAATGCATCGCTGATCAATGTAGTCCTGTGGGTCAGAAAGACTATGATACAAAATTCAGTAACAGGAAGCGATGGGATTGATCCCTCAGGATAAATGTATGTATGGGATAAGTTTAGCACCTTCCGGACCGTACGATAATGCCACAGGACAATGTTAAGTTACACCAGGTAAGTACTGTAAGCGTGGACATTCTGGCATAATGACAGCAACTTGCTTAAATATGAAACTGAAACCTAAAGCAGGGTTTTCAATAAGAATTTGAGTAGATGGCAATGATGTAATAGTAGGCAGAGAGGGATATTTGCCCTGAAAACCTGCAGGTTTGGGAGAAATAGTCCCCCCTGGAAATTTTTGAAAAATGAAGATCTTTAGAGTGCATTTCCAGCATTCTGACTGAACATGTAATTGTAAGTTAGTGTTTTGTCACATTTGTTTTCAATTTTATGACTGCATATTCGATGCGTTATTTTATTATTA
>JANSTR010158495.1:0-17535 GCA_025434805.1 Antipathozoanthus remengesaui
TCTTTTAACTCTTTTAGTCTGTTCCTGTCATTTTATCAGCATCTTAGAATTGAGTGTATTGTGTCCTGCATCATACACATATATAATAATTTTTAAGTGATATTAATATATTTTCTTGTTATGAGGATAAAGTCATTGATCACACAGTACACAACAAACTATCTAAAATTAAACATACATTCCCCCCAACCGGTTTAGATGGAAGTTGTTGAGACAGGTTTGTTGAATTTAGCAGTAAGCCATAAGAATATGGTGTATTTGGGACTGAAGGGTTAAAGGAAAATATTCTAAGGCACTGAACATAATGGAGTGTAATTATGGGATGCTATGTATTTCTGTCAGTTGTTTTGTGGTTATAGCTGCTGTTAGAATTAACAATGTCAGCTTGTCTATTCTCACAATTGTACTAGGCATTTTTTCCACAGCCACAAAATGCCAAGTTTTAAGATTCAGCTGCACTTTGCCTTTATTTTAAATCCTTTAAGATTTGTTTGGTGTAGTTTTTTAATTTTTTTTTTTAGTTTTATTGCTTTTATCACTCCAAGGTGGACGGAGCATCTTAATAGATATCACGACCCAATTGACAAAGGTCTCCAACTTTAGGGCCTACGGTTTAACATCCTTATCTGAGAAGATGCGAAGGTCTAACCATTTGCAGATGGTAGAGCAAAGGCAGCACCTTCTCCTCAGTAATTTTAGGGCCCTGAGTGTTGGTCTGGCTGGGAATCGAACCTGAGCCGCCCGCACTGCAGACTGGCACCTTACTAACTGTGTATAAAGCGGTTTGCTCAATGATCTCAAAGACTGGAAGACATTTTGTTCTCAGAGAAAAAAAAATTGTATTGTTTAACAGTTTAACAGAAATAGTCTAATAAGATAACAGTGTGGAAGGTACAGGAATACAACCCAAGGAGGGTTAACGAGTTCCTGCACCTTACATTTGATTATGAACAAAAGATAGCGGAGTCCAAGTGACAGAAGCGTAACACAGCTGAAACGTTTACAATGAGTAAGATGAGGACAGAAAACAGCATACATTATATTAAAATGTTTGTGAACTTGTAATCTTTCGAACTTGTACACGAATGTAGGATAGTTGATAATAAACAACTCCTGATGTAAGAAACTGTGTTCCCTTTCAGATATAATGTCCTTCGAGGAAATCTTTTGTTGGAGATGTTGAAATTCCAGGTCGGTGAAGGAATGTGGACTGTGCTATCTGAACAGGAACAGCAAGAGAGACTGATGCAGTTGAACCTCCGAGTGAGAAAAATGCGCAAGGAAGGGAAGCTAGAAACTGCTGCAAACCTGCCGGGTGCTGCTCAAATCTATCCTGAGACACTGCTTGCCTTGATGGACTACAGCAGACAAGGGAAAAAGAGACAAGTGGAAAAGGAAGAGAGATTGAAAAAGACAATGATAGAAGAAGGTGTGTGTTATACTCTTAATCAGATTTATTTATTTTAAAAGGTATATGTTCTTAAAACAACAAAATATGAATGTTTCTTTGTCTCTCCCTTTTTCTTTAAAGGGGCAGTTTCAAGATATTATTGTGCGATTTTTCCACTGCTCGACAAAAGACAATAGAAATACAAAAATAAGTTTTGCTACAAATATTTCTAGGACAGTTGTGCCCAAAACGTTGCAAATATGGTACGGATGGTTTAATTTCGAGGACGATTGAAACGGATTACGGTTAAGAGTGCTGATGCGAATTTAGTGTTGGCCCGTAAGATAAATTATTAATTAATATAAATCAGCAGCAAAAAGCATTGGCCCTTGAACATCCCTGTTCGTTAGAAACGGTTTCATTGCGTACTGAAGTCGTATTGTTCAATAAACTTTTAAAAGTAAAAATGCGAGGACCTAGCTTGTTTTGGCATGCAGCACTGTTTCAAGCTGTTCATTGTTTGCAAAGGTTAACCGTAAACCTTCCCCTTATGTTTTACTGAAATAATTTATAAGAGGCTATAATAAAAGGTATTATTTCACAGAAATTGCTGTAAAAAAAGTATTGGATGCATTCATTTTAGAGGCGCGATCTCGTCTCCGTTTCAGTGAAGTTAACGAGAATTAGTACTTCTATGCATGCATTTGTTGGCGCGACCAAAAATAATTTGAGGTATTTTTCAATTTCAGAACAAGCCACACGTTTTGTATTCCACACGGATATTCCCATAGCTTTTGTAGTGCAATAGTGCAATTTTAAATCCAAAACTAAGTTTCCTTTAAATAAATAAAAAACATCCTGAGCTCCCAGGGAGACTTTTGAAGGAGAAAACAGCGCGATGAACAAAGAAGCTGTAATGAACGTTTGGCGGTAACTGTGATTACTTGCCAAGCCGTTCCGATACTGAGTAAACACAATCTTTTAAGTACTTCGTTTTCTAATGACTCCCACTTTTGCCATTTTCACTGTAGTTGGAGTACATAATGGATAATTTATCTTCTGCCGTACATTATTTTAGTACTTTGCCGCCATCTCCTTTCGACTTGCAAGCCGGGGGAATTAACGATAATTAAACATATTTCATACAACTAATGGTGGGTTGTCAAGTCTTTGTTTTAAAACATTAACGTTTTAGCTTTTAGATTCCAGGAGACGGAAGAGAAACCACGCCTTTTGGATAGCGGGTCAGTGCACTTCAATCTCACATTGCCACTTATATTGATAAAGCCTTTTGGAACGGAAACGCCGAATTTGTTAAACATTACTTGCCGCGCAGTGTAACTGCCGGTTGTTTTAAAACAATTATTGTTTTTGATCGTCAGGTTATCGAATTGCTTCTACTTAGTTCTAGTCGCTTTCTAGGAACAACAAAAATGTCTGTATTTTGCACTCAGCTCCTTTCTATTCGATGTCTGTAAAAAGGAAATAAAATCTTTCTTCGATAAGTCAAACAGACGGAAGACTGAAGACACGAACTATATAGGGTCACGACTCTGCTGAATATTTAACCACGTTTGATTCAGATGTAATATTCCACTGCGCATGCTCAGAAAAAAAGTTAAATACAGAGATATTTTCGTTAAACTGCTAAACAGGTGAAGAAACTGAAATGCTCTTGATCACCGCAATTCAGTCTGAGCCCGCTCTTAAAATGCGCCATGGTGTTAAAGATTCGATATCTCAGATTATAAATGCTATAAACTTAATATAATATTCCAGTTCTTGAAACTGATGTTATAAACTTTCAGCTGAAAAGTAAAGCATTCCGACCCAGTCAGGTGTCCAAAAGACAAACTAGTTTCATAGCATTAGATAAGTTTATTGTTTATTGCTTATACCACTCCAAGGTGGACGGAGAATCTTAACAGGTCTCACGACCCAATTGACAAAGGTCTCCGAGGACCTACGTTACGGTTTAACGTCCATATGCGAGAAGACGCGAAGGTCTAACCATTTGCAGATCAGTGTTAGAGCAAAGGTAGCATCTTCTCCTCAGTTATTTTAAGACCCTGAGTGTTGGTCCGACTGGGAATTGAACCCGAGCCTCCCGCACTGTAGACTGGCGTTCTACCAACTGTGCTAACTCGGCGACGGTAACTTTGCATAACAAATACCAGACAAATGTACGATTGAATGTAAGTCGTTGCACATCATCGGGCGCAAACAAAATAGGTACAAGCAAAAATAATGACAATTACCAACATCAGTCTTGGAATGACCAAATTGAAAAATGAAAGCCCCTAAAATTGGCATTAGAACTCTAAACACATCAACACAAAGAATGCTACTCTAACACAGATGTACATGTTTTTGAGTTAATATAGAAATACAAAATGCTTTACGGCCTGTAAACAGGAGTCTATCTAGCTGCACTGAACGATGTCAATTGGTAACCGTGCGTATTTAAAATTGCTCAAGAATGCCTCTAAAGACCCGTGCCATTTTATCTATAAACTCAATTTTAAACAAACTTGATCCCGTACTGAACACTTAACAATAAATCGCTATTGCGAGTTTCATCTGTCTGAAGAAGCTTGATTACGCCGGCAAATGTTTCATCGAGTTTATTTGCACGTATGGATCAATTTTTTTAAAAGCTTTAAAAATACTCTTACTTACTGATATGCGAGTGGTAAAAAAATGATTCTGGGCACCCAGACGTTCTGATTTGAGAAGTCTCGAGTGAAATGCATCGAGTCTTACGATATTGTTAATGGAAAATTTGAAAATCGAAGCGTGTACAGGAGTGTACAGCTTTCTTCCCGCCAAACTTCATATATATTCGTTCAAATCCATATAAGCAGAGCTGATCTGACCCAGGACCGTAACCACACTAAAAAAAACAAGTCGAGGCAGAAAATAGGAATGTAGGAAAGATACAGCGGTAAAAACGAAATGAAAAGCCCTAAAACAAAGGAATAAAAGGAAAAATTAGGGTAATGCTGCACGCCTCTCGATCACTCAGACCTGTCCTGACAAATGTACAACTCCCTTAGTAAGTTTCGGAAACACAAATTTATATACTTTGAAATGTTGTGTTTGATAATCAACTCATTGCCGGGCTATTGACAGACATACAGACAGACAGACAGACAGACAGACAGATTGACGTTACCTATACTCATTGGCAGATTCACCCACTCCACAGACGGAAGCCGAATTCGGTCATTGAAGACCGATTCTGAGTTTTGAGTACGATTTGCCTTTTGCAAAGCAGGATAGGATTAGAGTAAAAAAGACTATATGCAAAAATTAACAACAAAAAGTAGCCTTTATTCAAAATAAATTGATCAAAACTATGCAGGAAAGTTTGAATCTCATGCAGATGAGCTGACAAATTCATTACAAGGCCAATTGTGTTTCTATCTTATTGTATTTGTCAAAATGAGGAGTAAGTTTTTGATCAGTTCTCGTGAAATTTTTACACACAGATCTGATTGGTTTATTAAGATCACAGCGCAAATTCTACTCAGTAGTGGCTCCAAACAGCGTCACATTGTTGCGACAATAGATCTCCAACTTCCGGCGTTTGGGAGCAAACAGCATGGACAGCCATGATGCTAGACAAAAGTTAGACGATTTGAAAGAGTCCATAAACTCACATTAGATAGGAAACAAACTGTAAACAGTGATGACACACTGAGAATGTTTTTATTCGCACAAACAGCGTTTAAGTTAAAACTTAAAGTTTTCCTCACTTCATAGGTCTCAACAAACATTAGTCTTTTGTGATCTTGTAATTGAATTCTACATTGTGAGGGTATTTTTGTACTTTATGCATATAGTTGTGGAAGTATACCAAAGTTTAACTTTGGTATAACAGCAATACTTAAATGTCCGGTGAACTGTTTTCAAGAGCGTAAAGCCATCTGGTCACTAGACCGCTTTTCTAAAACAGGCTTTTCTTGTACTGGAAGCCTACACTTTTGATATGTTTGCTAAGTTCAAGAGACTAAACGATATTGGTTCTATTTATCAAACTACTAGTTCATAAGTTCTGATTTGTACTGATAACTGAAATAACAAAGTCGCTAGTTTAAACTAAATAATGGCCGCGTACAGAAATGGAATTCGTCCTTCAGGACATGAAGTGTTCGTGTTGAGCTGCGAATTTTTTTTCGCCATTAAATAAACTTGATAACTGCCAAATATTGAATCGTCTGGCTCTGACGAGCGGTAGTGACACGCGTAACAGAAAATCTCTGTTTACCATCTTCACGCGATGAAAATTTTCATTAACTGCTTTTCGAGTTTGCACTTTTAATTAATCTGACAGAATATTAGAATACTGTTGAGACTTGTTGCAAGTAATCTTTTTTTCGACATATAATCAAGCAAAAAGATCAACTGCTGACAACACGCACTAAATGAATTAACAGATCGGCCGAGAAATTAATGCGGGATATGTAAACCTGTCTTCAAATGTTTGCTGGAAAGAAAATTGGAATTTTCTTTTCTTTATGAAAACAGGATGAGCTATAATTCTGTATTCTTGCCACCGGAAAGGAGCGTGTTTCTCATTAAGTTACATAGAAATTCTGATTAAACCCGGTAGACAGCGAAGAACACGTTTTCTTTGACACCCACTGCAGTTTCATAAACAGAGCAGATTCGGCGTTAAACGGATAAAGTGTTTTCTACCTTCTAGGTGTGAAGTTGAAAATTTGAACTTATGCAAAAATTCATCCCTCTCGATCACTTCCTCATTTAAAGAGAGGACTTGGCTTTTGACCGCATTAACAGAGAAAATTCATTATCGGTGATTAGACTTGGAAACGGTGCCGTCACTACACTAGGGGGTAAATACTAACAAATTTTTGGCTGTCGCTTGGCAAAAGAGAAGAAAAGACGCTAAAAGGAATAAGAAACAGACACTTAAATGACAGTGGGTCGAAAATGTATTAACACAACTGAATTAACAAGGAATTATGAGAAAGTAGCTAGTTTTGCAAAACGGATGAAATTACCATCGCCAAATTTTAACATTTTCCGGATTTCAATAAATTCCAGTTGGCAATAGCATACGGAAATATTACCATTTCAATAAAGAGACACCACTCGAACGATTTCTTGTTAGCATTGCTTTTTCGATTTTTTCTCCCAAAATGTTAGTGTTGACTTGGCGGTATATTGAAAACAAATGTCTCAAATGCACGGCCCGAGTCGAAATAATGTTTACTCTAATAAATTTGATCATCTACAACGCTACACGCTTTCACAGTTAATGAACAAATAGTTTTCTATGCTTTTAGCACCGTTTTAACTTTAACTGATGGAAAGGAAAACCTACACAAATCCGACTTTTCCAATCCGCTTTCGTTTTTTTAAAATTCTATACGAAATTAAACAGCTGATTTTCCACACTTTTTCTCAGACAAGCGTGCAAAAATCGCGCTCTCATGGCATTAAATGTTCTTGATCACTTCTTTTAAATTCACTTAAAACTATAAAACTCTAATTCTAACAGGTAATTCTATAAATATTCTCAGAGTATTTTACATTTTATGTTTGACGCAGTGGGAGTTTAGTGTACTTGAGATTTGAAGCGTAGCAAAAACACAATTATAAACTTTAATGAACATAACTGTGTTTGAATGAGATGGGCTGTCCGCTTTTGTATGTGATGACAGTACAATAGGTTTAAGAAAAGGACCTTGTTGTTTCATTCAAAAACCTCCTTAATTTTTATAAGTTTGTATTCTAATTTCAAGTTCCTCTTTCCAAATATAGGTCAAGGGAGTTTGCTTTGGCAATGAAAGAAGCTGTCTGGCCAGTCACATCTGGTGTACAAATGTCTTAGAGCTTTCATGAGGTCTGTGACACTTCGACGAAGCCCTATGAAAGGAAATGTCTTTGAAATCACTTTTTGTGAAAGAGCCCTTGGGAGGCCAAAATATGCTGTGTCGTGCCACCGGGGTGACATCAAGCAAAAGTGAATATTTTCAAAACAAATTGAATTGTTTTCATTAATAAAGAAGATTAAATTTCTTGTCTTGTCTTGCAGCGAGCTTTCACCTCTCAATCAGGAAAAAATACTTGGTGAAAGAAGTCTACAAATGCGAAAATGGTATCTCAACGAGATAGGAACGTTTGTTTTAGAGATTATCTATTTCTAATGATAATTTAAACTTATGAAAATTTAATAATAAGAGCTTTTCTTCCGAAGCAAAACATTATTAAACGGTTTAAACACAAACTGGAGAAGGGATAAGATATTTTATAGGTTTCGTCCTGACTCTTATATTTTTCAGTGAAAGCAGATCCAACCGCATCTTCGACAGTGTAATGAACTGTACATACAATAAAATGCTTATAAAACCTTGAGCAGTTTATATAAACTGTTTATTTAATCCCCCGAGGCTTGCACCTTAGCTTACAAAGAGAAAGCTGTATAAAGTCCTTTTATATTCTGTATGCGCTTGGTACACTTGGCCACAACTTTTCAACACGCTCCGTTGTGATGGTCTGTCTTAATGGGCGTGGGATTAAAACTCGTTTGTTGCGGATTACAATTTGTTCTTGATGGATAATACACCAAACAACAACTAATGGTTTTTCCTATTTATATGACAAGCTGAAATTAAATCTTTTGTCAATTTTGTGCTTCCTTGTAAAGGGCATATTAATTTGAGAGGAATAAACACAACTTTTATTGAGTTCTTTGTTGGCTGTTGTTATTAAAAGTCAATTGAATTCCGTTTTGGATCTTTGCAAGATAATCATTTCGTTTTGTCACCCTTTTAGCTATGATATCCACTAATTGTAGAATGATTAGAAGAAATCCTCGACGAAACTAGAAATATTGTAAAGTAACGCTTTCATAGTCGTTTGAGGATAATAAATATTTCAGTTCAGGCTGACCAATGTCTCCTTGAGAGAGTTGCGAAAACTGCCTGACTCTAAGTGTCATCTTCTCGACGTGTCAGATTAATTTAATAAGCTCAACAGATCACGATTATGCTCAGTCCCTCTCAACACGCCAATCACGTGGATCATTTCGTCTTTACATAAGTGAACAAAAGACTGTAAAACATAACATTAGCTACAAATCCTTGTGGATGCTCCAAACGCCACAGCACTTCAACCCAACAACATTGCAGTGGCCGTCCGGTTTCTGCTGAGAACATCGCAATACGCCAATATGTATCCCTGTCCGCAAGATCCAATGTTTTTTTACAGAGATCCTGGCTCTTTTATGCCCTCCAGTCCACAAAGACCGTCGTTTTATTTCGACGATTCCATACTTTACCAGCCTTATATGAGGTCTAGCAAAGCAGCGTCTTTTAGTCTTCCAGACCACACACCCCCGCCACCAATCTCCAGTCACGGGCCCGCACTCAAATTCGGGATGCAACAGATTTTGCAGCCGAGAAGACCCGAGGAAAGTCCCCACTACCAAGGTTAGTAATAAGATGCACAGATGCAACTTTTCACATCGTTTTCTCAGTAACTATTCCTGTCACTTCTGTACAACATTTCAAGTGTAATCCTTGCGAAAGCCCTCAATACAGCGTATACAACGCGCGTAAAGAAGACCAACGGTAAATATAAAACAAAAATATATACTGTTCCGTATTCCACTATACCCCTGCCCTAAATAAAACATATACGGTATTTTAATAAAAAAAAAAAGGTATGCATAAAAATTTGCACTCACTGGCAAAAGCCTCTCTTGTGCGACAAACCCGGCCAGTCAAGTTGGAAGTCTTTTTAGGTTGGTTTCATAATGTGGATGAAGATTCGTGTTGCACAGCGCTGATTAATCTCTCCGCTTTAATCACAGTAAATGTTGGGTTCTTAACGTTAAACATCTGGCCTATTACTTCTGAAAGAAAACCTGGAAAAACAGTAGCTTTTAATTGCTTAAAAAGATTCAAATAGATTCTAACTGCGTCAAATTGTCCACTTTTCTCAGCGGAAGAGTCGGTTTAGGTTACATGACATTTTGTAAACTTGTTTTGTAATGACAAAAAATATTTGTGTCTGACTGATGTATTCCCTTCAGCATTTGACATCACACTTTTAGTTCGTCTTACAAAGAAAGTCAGAATATTGCTGATAATGGAAGAGTAACCGTGCCACTCGGGTGATTAAAAAGAGATAGGCACTAAATTTAGAAGTTCATAATTAATAACTCACAGAATGCTGAAGGCTGATTAATTTCTTTTGAATCAAAAGTGCAGATAGGCATAAATTGCATAAAAATTATTCCTCCTCTTTGTAACACCTTCTTAATTTCGTCATGTAGAAAGAGCTTTATATTGTTTTTCGAGTCTTGAAACCATGTCAATTAACGAAACGATATGAAACTGACAAAATCAACAGTTACAAACGTATAATATGATTTCTGGATGCGTTGAAAGTCTGGGCAAGTGCGCAAATAAATTCTTTCAGTTGCAAGATTCTTACATTTGCTTTGGCTCAATCAATTTGTGAAAGCGTTCACGTGAAATTACTGAGCAAATAAAGGGAACCGGATAAACCCTAGAATCTTAAAGCACATGCATGGATCAAAGGTGGGTACGTGTGATACTGCTCAGGCCTCAGTATATTAATAATATACTGAAGGAACTGCTATAACACTGCCGGACAAGAACACAGAACACAGCATCAGCTACGTGCTCTACAACAACTGAACAAACTTTACAGTTATCAACAAAGAAAAATAACCCATTATTCAGTGCAAAGAACCACCAAGCTCACTCAGTGTTGGCTGGCTGCTTTGTCGAGCAAATTCCTTTGGCAAACGAGTTGATGGCGCAGCTATCGACAAGCACGGCAGCTCAAACTAACTTTTCCCAACACGTTTTAGAGGATAGTTATTCACTAAAATCTCCCAACGAAACTCAATTTATTCTATACTATGTGATCAAGGGAATGGGCTACGGGATTCACTGATAAGTTTAAATAATCCGGGGCAGATTAAAATTCCAATTTTCAGAAATTATTAGCGGGTAAAAATATGAGTTTTCATCTGGACATTTGAAACTTAAACCTTTGCCGCAAGGCAGAAAGCACTTTTATTTTAAATTTTGTCTTTGTATTGACAATCCTTTGCATGTATAAGGTTCGATAAATTTCATATGTATTAACAATCCTGTACACCTTTGTTTGTTGGACAAGCGTATGCTCGATTACCAACAAGGGATTCTGAACCGTTTCGTATACTGTACAATCCCCGTCGTTGAGATATATATAGTTCATGATGGCTATGATACGATTGGGACAGCAGCGGGCATATCAACAGCCGCGTTTACATTTTCGTTTTTACACAAGTTTGTTATCAGAACGTATTGTTTAATCAGAGAAAAAAATTGTTATTATTAAACCTTCCTGTTTGCCAAAGACTCTCAAAAGAACACGAAATTATATATGGATGATTAGGATCTCAATCTTTAGCGAACGATGATTTTCAATCTTTTTCATGCATTTGTGAAAACGATAACAGTCGCATAAGCAAACCATTGAGTCATTCAATGAGATTTTTAATTTCAACTTTTCTGGTCGATTGGCTTAGCGTTGAGTTAAATAAAATAAGCCAAAGTGAGGAAACATTACCCCATAACAGCAATCATTTCATTTCCAGTATAGCAATTATCGCAATTTATGATTCTTAGTACAAGGTTGTAAGTATATACATTTTGAAGTCCGACATTTTTAATTTGAGCACAAGGTGTGCCTTAAACTAACACGTCAAATCTATATATTTGAAGAAAGTCAAACCTTGATGCTGGAAGTGATAAACCTTGTTACAGTTTCGTGATATCTCCTGGATAGATGTCAGCAGAAAGACCGGAAAACTCATGGGTGTGTTCTGTTGACTTTATTGAAATATGACAAAAAAAGTGATCTTGTGTACTACTCGCGGGTTTAAATTCTTACACACTCAGTATGTTATTTAACATTCAAAGTGAAACTGCCTGAGAAAGCATTGCGCTTATTTTGTCCGTCTTGGTCATCGTAAAGTTTGTCCAAATCAGTTACATATATCTTAATATTCTAACTTGCTTTATAAAACGTTTTTCAGTTGCGCCAGTAAAACTGTTGGATCCTGGTCGAAAGCCCATTGTCTGAAGCAATGTCTATTGATGTTCAAGCTCACTCGCTTTCATTTCTCAGTACATTTTGTTTTATCTTTTGTCTGAGTATTCTAACCTTGGATCTGCTTTCTTCTATAAGAACATTTTTGTTTTTAAATAGCAACCATTGGAAACAAATAATCGACGCTCGACGTCGCTAAATACTTCCTGCATGAATCATTGATTAATCAGAAGCTTTCGAACGCCTTCTGGACTAATACTGAATCCAAAAATGGATAATTCCAAACCACGAATTAAAGTGAGAACAAAACAAATTAGGGCAAACATGCCGGAAAATTTCGTTTTGTTCACAAGAACTGACAAAACGTCAGTTTTATATTTGCATGAAAATATATAATTTGAGTAACCACCGTTTTCAATACTCGAACAAAAAGGTTGTTGTTCTATTTCAGTATGAAAACTAACTTAATGTTTATGTACTTTCTTCTTTCAGGTTGCTAAGAAGGTGTTTTTTTTCTTTCTCATCTAATGGTAGAAACATAAAACAACAGTAATAATAATAATAGCTCTAATAATATTTATCTTCAATAATCCTCGTCTTACTGAAGTTTTCATTACTTCTTGCATCGAGCTTGGAAAGTAAACTAAGTTGGTAAACGAAATACTGGAATATAAAAATAATGAATTTTGATAACACAAATTTGATAAGTTGAACAATGATCACATAAGAAGGTTTTAAACTTAAATAAGACTCTGGCTGATCCAGACTTTATTAAGAAACAACCGTGATTGTATCTTATAAGAGTGCAACAACTAGATTACTGACTTTATTGCTGTTTATTTGCTTCATGAAGGCTGTGTGCTTATAAACTCAGCCCCTAAGCCATTGTTCGATATTCGGTTACCCGGCAAGCACCAGCCGGTTACTTACAATTCTTCTGGAAAGAGTTTTCATGTTTCGGTTTTAACTCTTTCCCTCCTGACTTTTCTATTTAGTACATAACTTTATCAAACTTTATGAAAATTGTCAACTTCTGAATTTAATGAAACAATGAACATTTTGAGAATCTACTCTTCGAGACAAACAAAATAAATGGTCACTTTATACCTAGAGTTTTGTCAACTGGTTCAAAACTTAGGACATTTTTGGTTTATTTGAAATCGGGGTTTAGTAGGGAAAGGGTAAATGCAAGAACAGTCATAGGAGCTTATTTCATAACACGTACGTATAAGAACAAATTTAACTGATTAACATCATGTACACTGAATTCAGAAACACAACGAGTTGTTTCGCACGAAGTACTAACATTTTAACATACTCCTCCACGTCTAAAACTGGAGTTCATCCAGAAACAGAATGTGAAGTACATATAGTAGAAACAAAACCAACTTTAACAGCGATTGTCAATGAACTGAGGCCGCTGCAGTTGCCCCCGAAAATTTAGGAACAATGAGCGTTATCATGAAAACAAGCGTGTAATGATGGAAAACTAACTCCGACTACGTTGACGAATTCCGTGTTGTGATGCTGCTAAACGTTTACTAAACTTGCACAAGTTAAAGATTATCCAACTAATTCTTCCAACTTATATACCGGGTTTATTTTTTACTTCACTGATTTTCCAAGAAAACATTGAATACATGTCGTTTATGATTTGCGTTATTTCCAAAGCCAGGAAAACAATTAGGTAATGACAAAGATTCCGTATCAACTTTAAAGTTTTCTTGAGGGATTTTTTGAATTGAGTGATACAAATAAATCAACTTCGTTTAAAGCCGGCTTCACACAAGCAAGTTATTCCAGACAAACCTTTCCTGACAACGTTTATTTTCCCGTGTATAAAGAGAATTTTGACCAATTCTTCCTTGACACTAAATCTCCTTTTCCAAAAACAAAAAAAAATTGGCGTGCTAGTTTTTGAACAAAAACACTTGTCAAAGAAAAATTGCCAAGTTGCGAAACTTGTTCGTGTAGATGATGCAACAAGAAAAACATAGCAAGGAATCGCGGTGCCGAGCGGCGGATGGTTTATCCACACGAGCAAATAGAACTTGTCAAGGAAAACTTGCTTGTGTGGAATCAGCTTTTGTTGTTATCGTCCACACGAGCAAAAAACTGTCAAGGAACTTGCCAAGAAAAACTTGCTCATGTGAAGCCGATTTTCAAAACAGAGAGATCTTTAGTGCCACTACATCAGACAGTCAGGCAATGCCGGAATTGCAAGTACGATGACCAAACTCCAAGAATTATTCACAGTATATAATTGAATTTGTTATATCCTTAATTCAACAGTATTTATAATATGTGCTCATATCAGTAAAAAGCAGCTGTGTTTTACGCTTTTTCCTTTAGATCCCAGTCCCGATGTTCTCAACTCTCTGCCAGTTTACTTTCGACTGAAGCCTACACTGCGGACACCGAGTGGTAGACGCTGTCGCAAGTCGCGGACAGTTTTTACCGACCTCCAGCTTCGCGTATTGGAGAAGACTTTCTCTGAACAGAAGTATCTGGACACATCGAACCGGGCAAAACTCGCGCAGACGCTGGGGCTGAATGAAACCCAGGTGAAAACTTGGTTTCAGAACAGACGAATGAAATGGAAAAAGGAAAACAATAAGAGTTCTGTCACAGAAGAAAGCTCTGATTCCTCTGAGAACAAAAGCAAGCTAAAGGCGAGCAGCAGTGAAGAGAGTGCGAACGGACTCGCAAGCGGACAAGAAAGCAGTCCAGAGCTATCTACCAGGAAATCTGCGGAATAGAACATGTTTCAGGCATAAAGTTGTTATTCCATTGCCCAATATCTTGTTAGCTGTGAACATTGCATTTATTTGACGCAGTTGGAAAAATGGGTGGAACGGGTTTCTGGCAGTCGATAGAACAGACTACAGTACTTCTTACTAGTTTTAAATTAAAAAGGTTATGAAAAACTGATTGTAAAATATAACAACTTTTTTGGGTTTTTCGGCATTTGGAGCAAATTCTTTCTAAACTTCACAGACATTTTGCAGTTTGTAGATTGCGTGTGCTTTGGCACCGAGTGACGACGTTTTAATGATCAGAGTTTAAATTCCACTCCGAGATCGTTACCATTAATTCATTTTATTTGGAAGAAAAGTGCCATCCCCAAAGAAAAATAGTTTTTGTTTACAAACAATTTTGGGAAATTTAGTTTACCAATGTGAAACCACAACAGACATAACCTTTTTTAAACCGGAATTATTACTTCTTTTTGAGTTTTGCAAACTGGCAAGGACATATTAAATCTAGCTAAGGCCCGTTTACTAAACGTTTTGACGCTGTAGCGTGTCTTGTGGATTAACTACATGTCGTCACTAAATACTCTCGCAACGTACAGTATGTTATTTTACTTGTTTCACTTTTCCAATGATCTTTTTCAGAAACATATTTCTATCAAAATAGCTCTTCTATGACAATTAGTAATTCCAGAAGGCTCGCGTGTGGTCGTTTGTCTACACACTTAATTACGATGCTTTACAACAAAACAATCAATGACCAGTCAATTTACGTAGCAAATTGACATTCGTACTTTGGTTCGAGTGCATTCAGCTCAATTATATTATACAACATACTCAACATAAACTAGTAACAGTAAGTTATTCTCGAGTTATTTAAAACTGAAATAACAAAGTTAGTAAACTATGTCACTGGTTGTGATCCTGACTTGTTCAACACTAAGCAAGTTACTTTGGTCAGTGTTTTTCAATTTGATACTTGTCAGTGATTTCAGTACAGATTTATTATTATTGTAATTAGATTTAAGAGTAGATAGGCCACCTAGTGGAAATTGCTAATTAATAGACACTGCGGAGTCTCTTCGAACTCATTGAGTGAAACCCTCAAACATGTAGTTTAGACTCGTTGTTTTGATTCTGTAGAAGTATAGATTTTTATTCAGAAATCCAAGCTACTTGAAAGGCAAATAAAGCTAGGGTGCTCCCCAATTTTAGAAGTTATTTGCGGTATAAGACTGACTTTAGACTTAAACACCCTCGATTCTTAAGCCTTGGACAAACGTAGGTGCAAGTCAGTGCAAGTTTTGAATTTCAAACTTGCGATAATACTAGCAATGATTTACAATGGGCGGCAGACCAGTAGGCCATTGCAAGTTTGGACGCAAGTTTCAAAAGTTTCAGTTCAAAACCAGTAGGACACACTCTTATGCAGACAAATCTGTGGCACTTTGTGTTGCTATTAAGAAGAAATGTAGAGCGGCCGTTTGCCTGTTTTTGCTTTCCCTAACAGAAGAGGATTTCGATGCGTGCTAAAACAATAAGAAGGATAAGAAGAACAGAAGATAGTTTGAAAACTTATGATCAAAAACTTCCGTTTTGTGGCAAAACGGTGAAAACTTGCACTGACCTGCGTTCACTTGCTCAAGCAGGTGACATGACAGCGCAAGTGAGTGCACGTCCACGCACGTGGAATATGGCGAAACGAAACGCAAGTTTAGAACTTGCACTGACTTCCATCGACTTTCATCTACGATTGGCCAGGGCTTTAATCAGCTAGCGCTGATACATTTTGTAAATATGCAGGACATCTCGAAGTGTTTGGAATGGTAGGGAAGCAAGTAGTCAGTAAACTAGTACATTCTTCGGTTTGCAAAATGTACAAATTTGAATTTCCCTTCGATATAAAAGTGTAAAAATTATTAAAACGTATACATATATAATATCCGCTGTGTCTCTTGATTTGTTCAATAGTTTAACTCATTCTATAATCTGGGATTTATACTGCTAGTATTATCCATAAAAGGTGTGAAACTACAGATTTCACTTTCAAGAGAGTTATTAAACTTTGATCGGCAAACAAACAAACCTTGCTGTTTATACCTTGTGCCAATAATACTCAATTGTCATTTCGCGTTTGCATGACGGTAAGCAATATAAATTATAAGGTCATTTCTTGCTACCTTGGCTTTCACACACTGACCGACGAGTTTCTGTTATGGTTTTCACAAATGTATATAATTAAATAGATATTGAAAAACTTGACCCTGGGTTTTAATTCGCCTTTAAGGAAGCGAATATCAATTGGCCACTCTTAACTGGGATCTGACTGTGTTTGTGGAACCTGACAATTGACATGTCGCAAAACGTTAATGAAACTTGTGAATCTGCAAACGGAGCATGAACAGTTTACAAAAGGCTGCCACAAAAGGCAAGAACAGTTTACAAAAGGCAAGATTTGGACTCACAAATCATTCAGTCCCACTTTGCTTTTTTCGTTGTGAAACGTCAACCGAGAAAGTTACCATGGTTACACATTGCGTGCTTTCATCAAAAATGGGATTTGAGTTGCCTGTTTGGAAATCGTACAGCGGTTGTCTCTTACTACCTATTGCGCACGCACAATTATTTTTCCAAAGTCCAGTTCACTGTCAAAATGCCTATGGTAACTATTTTTTTCACTTCATTATTATTTGAGATTTATCTACAGTATTCCTTATTCGGTTGGATTCGAATTACCCTGAAAACTCTACGGTGTTTGTGTTTTGACCTTGTCCTCTTTTGTCCCCTTTTATTCGTTTCAATATATGTTGTTACTTGAAAGAAGGAAGCAAGAAAGCAAGCAATGAAGACGAGAAAGACGAGAGACGGAAAGGAAAATGAAGAAAACAAAGAGAAGAGGAAAGTGTACATTAAGAACTAGAAAAGTGGTAGTGTTAATTCAACTTTTTAAAAGACTATTGACTGCTTCGAACGTATAATAAAATCGAACAAACTGAAATTAATTTAATTTCAGTGAATTTCCGTCATTTAATTTCAGTTCGTTTGACCATTATGCATCAGTCATTTGAAATCCCCCGCACCCCCCCCCCCTGAGGGATACCCGGGGACATAGCGGGGATTGCACCCCATTCTCACATATATTGGGTTCCCTGCTGGTCGGGGAAAGCGCTTCAATTCACGGTTTCGCTTGACAATCCGGGGATTGAGCGGGGACTGCACTAACTGACCGTTAGTATTTTGGGGGACAGGGACAGAGTGAGCTTCTCGTGTAAAGTATAAATCATGGAGAGC
>JANSTR010158496.1:0-10227 GCA_025434805.1 Antipathozoanthus remengesaui
AGAATTATGACAATAAAATGGCACTGGGGTTCTAGCTGACCTACAGGCCCCTGTATCTATCGAGTTGTTATGTTGTTTGTCTGGATGTGAAGTATAGGTAAAATTAGGAATACCCAAGCATTGGAAAATAAGATTAATAACTCTTTTGTCAGTATTGCCGAACACTTCTATCCTCGAACACAGGTTTCTACCTAAGATTGACGGCAAAATCGACATGCGGTAGTATGCGCGTAAGGGGCATTCGATGAGTGCTGTACATGTTACAGGCCATCTACGAGGCTACGGACCAGAGGTGATGCCAGGGCTCGAATATTCTATGCCGACGTCTCTAAGGGATTCGATCTTTGATCACAATATCCTAATGACGGAACTTCAACAATTCGATGTCGATGAGGCCCTGTTCTGCTGGATACGTGCGTTTTTGCCTAACAGACGCTAGGCTGTGAGAATTGGTGGTAGCACGTCTGACTGGAAGGCTCTTAACGGTGGTGCACCTCAAGGGACGAAGCTGGGCGTGATTCCTTTTTCTGTGATGTCCAACACATTGCAGTTAAAACTGGCAAACCTGTGGCCCTCCCTAATAATTAATATAAGATTACAATAAAGCTTATGATAAGAGTTGTACAAAACGTTTCCTATAATAAGAGCTAATTTACAACCATATAAGAAATACTACCCCTTCCCCCATATCTATGTAAAATTACTTAGCACACTTAAAGAGGCATAAAAGTTGAAATATCTGATAGAACTAGAAGAAGTAAAATTTAAAAGGGTCTAAAAGCTATGAAATTTTAATACTCTCTAAACCGGCATAACCATTCATTATATGTTCGATACAGTGTTGTTTAAATGCCTTTAAGGTGGTTCTAGATCTAGTTGTGGTAGGTAAAGCCGTATCCCACAGTTTTGTCGCCGAGACAAGAAAAGTGCGACCGCCTACTTTCTTACGATTATATCTGGGGCAGCGTACTGTGATGTTTCCATAGCGCTAGTTTTTTGTCGATATATCGCTGATACGTATTAGTTTTTTACTCAGATATTCTGGGCTTTGTCCATTTAAGGATTTAAACTTAGGCATGGCTTGTTTACATTAATCTCATCATAAAAAGTTCAGTCTCTTAAATAGGTTTACAGTTCGTTCTTCTCTAGTTTTTACGCCTAAAATATAAACGCGGGCAGCCCTTTTCTGGAAACGAAAAATTCTTTTTATGTTATATTTTGATGTTGAACTCCAGACTGCTCCGCCGGCATACAGAAATACAGGCTTAATAGTGCATTATAAAAAAGGATTCGTTCATTTAAAGGAAGATAATGCCTGATCAACCTGAGAACGCCTATACGTTTTGCTAGGTTCTTGCATAAATGCTCAACATGTTCGTTGAAACTTAGGTCTTGGTCAATATAGACTCTAAGCGGTAACTTGTGACTTGTGGTGTTGTTTAAAGTTTTCCCCTCTGCTGGTAGACATTTTCAAGCCGTTAATATTGTCACCACCGCTCTTAGTGCGTAGCCTAGCCCCAGTTGCAAACATGGAACTGGGTGTGTAATTTTAAACGGTTTGCTTCTGGACCAGTCCTCAAGTTCACAGAGCCTGGAACATAGTCCTAAATTATCTGTGTACGTCGAGGACGAGCTAATAGTCGTACCATCGGGAAACATTTCAACTGTGGTAGGCTGCGCCACTCCCTCGGAAAGATCGTTTATGAATAGAAGGAAGAGTAGTGTTAATTAGGGCCGTTTCCGTTGAGTGGTGTTGCCTGAAGGCAGACTGTAATTGATATAAGAGGTTATTGTCCTTTAGAAAGGCAGAAAGACAGTTGTGTAGGTGTCTTTCAAAGATTTTCGAGAGAATAGGAAGAACTGAAATTGGTCTGTAGTTATTCTTGTCGGCCTTACTATTTCCTTTATGTAAGGGTGTCACCTTAGCCTCTTTCCACGTAACCGGAAATGTTCCACTGGCAATACAAATGTTAATCAGTTTGGCAGGTGGTGATGCTATTGCTGGCTCTGCAGTTTTCAATATGCGAGCACTAACACTGTCTAGGCCAGTCGCTTTGCCTGATCGAATAGCCTCTATTAACCGACAGGTCTGGTTTAGGGTTATAGGTGGAAAAACCAGTTTGGAATCGAAAACTTTGTATTTATTGACAAAAGCTCTCAGTGCTGTTGGGTCATATTGTCCTGCAGTTTTGTCAGCAAGTCTCTCAGATCAAACAGAATCTCTTCCAAAAAGTGTTTTGCACATAGTATTTCCTTACATAAATAGCTATAATAGAGCGCTTTTAGCAGCAGGTCTAGTAACTCTCGAACATAGGAGGAGTTAACCTTGTGACAAATATATGAAGAGAATAAAGACCAACACCAGTCCTTCCCCCTTTTAAAATTTCTGCAGAACTGTTCTACCATGTGCCAGCTGGTAATTATCTGGTATGACTCAGGGACCGCGGAGCAGAGGTGGGTACCGCATGTGCTCTTAAAATGTCTTTAATAAATTTTAAGAGATAAAGTTTAGAAAAAACTCACTTGTTTTGTTTGTGGTTACCAATTACTAATTTTAAATGAATTTTTAGCAATTCTAGAAGCTCAGATTTTCGGAATTTTCCGGGGTAGCATTCCCCCGGACCTCCCTAGGAAACTCGCGGCTCCAGCACTCGTGGTAGTGCCCACCCAATCGAAAACTTGCTCCGCGGTCCTTGTGACCGGGTGTTCCTGTTTAAAGGAAAGGGATGCTTCATAGCGATTTCCATTGAAATAAATAACCTTTGAATAAGCTTTACATTCATCAGCCTCGTCTGCCTTCATGCCTAACTGCTGCTAACATGCCGACCCAGCTGACACTCGAAGCATCTCCCTTTTTGACGAAGGATTCCTTTCCTCGCTTCTGACTCTTTGACAACTGAGCATTTCGCTGAAGAGTGCTGGCCATTGCAATATGTACACCACGTGACTCCACCCCCACTCCTTGATTGCGAGTTATTAACTAAAGCCGAAGTAGTAAATGGTTGACTCCGTCCTGCCCTTCGCGAATTTCTAGGCGGATCTCCCTTCTAAGTCAATACCAGAACACACTTCTCTCGTACTTGAAGTTCCTCGTGAAATTCTTCTAGCAAGCTCTCAAGACTCCACTATTCGCCAAAATGTCTGCTCATCACCAGTCAGAGGTCGTAATTTTCCCATAATTATAGAGTCAGAAATGTATGGTGGCTCATAAGGGACACATGCATTTATTCCATTGCAAGTTACTAACTCGCAATTGCAAGCTACCAACATGAAATGTTGGGCATGCGTTGCTTGAAAGCAGTTGGTTTCCAGCCATGTCTGTAAGCATTTTATATTTTGTTCTTGATTAATCGTTTCGTTTTCCTATTGATTTAAGATACCTGAGCTTTGCCAGACTAATTTACAACCGGATAGAATAAAACATTGACAGAAATTATTTGATTGAAAAGTTTTCAAGTGCTCTGCAACTCTTGACACATACACAAATCGAGTGTATTTACCGCCCCAAGGTCCTGGGAAAGGACTGCGGCGGAGGGCCTAATTACACTCCCACATTTTTTCAAACTTGTAAAGAATTACTGATAAAATTTATTTTCATACACCCTCCCCCCCCCCCCCTTTAACCTTATCCAGTCCAAGGTCCTTTAATTTGGATTACAAAGCCCAAATTACACGACTTTTCCAAATATTTTCCAAGCAATCTTTTTATGTAGGTTTCAACACTACTCTTGGTGTTGTGTTGCAATGGTAACAAATATTTGGAGGGTATGTTTCCAATTTGGAGTGAAAAATAACAGTTGCGTGAGAGCATGAACTATCATACTTTTTTAGGGAATCCATCGTGAATATTTTGTCCGATGGCTAAATATATTGAAAACAATATAATATAATAATGGACTCAGAATGCTGGAAAAGTCATTAGAGAGCACTAATATTTTCAAAATTTTCCGAGGGCACACCCGCGTACCCCATATATATACATATACATATACAGCAATCCGGAAACCACACCTGTGAGTTCAGACAGTGATAAGGATATCACTCCATCAGCAAGTTTCACCGAAGGTTACGCTGAATAAGTTGGCCAGAGGTTTGGTGTCACAACCGATACCCGACGTCATTGGAATATCCAGGAATATAACGACGAGAGCTTTGTGGACCTTGGTTGGCGCATATACTCCTTGAGTGAAAAGAGCATGCGAATGAAACAGCACGGAGAATCACTGAAGACATGCCTTGCAGAAGATCTGATTCCCACTGGGCCTGCAGTTGATAAACGCGCGGCTGTCATCCAGGACCCAGTTGTTCAAAAGATGATGAGCCATAATCCAGGATTAATTACTATGACAACCCATAGGTTCTGTTAAGAATTAACCCTGGATTAAATCTAATCAGCTTTCCAACAACTGGCCCCAGGAAGATCAGATATTTTGTATAAATAGAAGAGAATCCTGCGAGATTGTTCACGCAGACTAATGGATGCGTCACTGAACATTAGGGAACTCAAGCAACAACGACGGGAACGTCAACAAGAACGGCACAAAACAATTGACTTAATTATTGAATACAATGACCGTACGCTGGAATACAACCACCTGGGCACTTTTCAACCGTCGTCCTTAAAAACAGAACGTGAAAAGCTCAAGTTTGGGGTTTTACAGAGAACGTGAACGCCGGAACATAAAGTATGATATTCGTTCGGCGTCAAGAATTAGGGCTTTTAATTCTTATTATTCGCGGATACCTAAAAAAATAAATGGATTTGACCAACAAAGACAAAGTAATCAGGAACTCAAAGATCTAACAGCCGTTCTCGTTGACGTTCCCTTTGTCGTTGCTTCTTTCTAATATGAGAGACAGCACGCGCTGAAGAGAATGAACATTGGACTGCAAATGACAAAGACCAGCTAGAACAAGAGATTGAAACCATCATTGGCGGAAAAGAGAAAGAGCTACAAGAACAGAAACTTGAGAAGCTACGGGAGCAGATGAAATCTGAACCACAGACACATCTAATTAATCAGGACAGGGAGACCTATGCAGATGCACTGAAGAGGCACATCCGTGTAAAGCTAAATAGCGAGAATTTAGCAGGGATGGATTCAGACTAGTGCCACTTGAGCCATGGCACTAGTCAGATTTTTTTGTCCGTAATAAATCATCAAATAAAGTGAAACAATTTAAGAAAAGACTGGACAATTTTTCATTCTTTAATCTGCGTTTATCTTTATTAAATTGTTTTTGTACCTTGAATTTAGCCGTTTTCGGTCTCATTTGCGCGTTTCAGGCAAATTTTGTCTGCGACGAACAAAATTTCGCTGGCAGTAGTCGAAGTCTGGAGCTAGCACTTCCGGCACTAGTCGCCACGGTTGAACGATTTGTGCACTAATCAGAATCGCTTCCCATTGGCTGGCACTAATTTTGGCACTAGTCAAAGTCGTTTCTATTGGTTGGCATCAATTTGTGCACTACTCAAAAACTATAAATAGAGGTCCTTCACACTTACCGGCCTTCTAGTTTTGCAAACTAGTGGAGTTTAGTGCAAGTGTTCAGAGCAACAATGTTCCACGCGGACAGACCATTTCTCGAAAGGAGGATTGTTCTCCTTTTGATATTGGTGTTGCCCACACCGAAGTTCATTCCCTTTCAGCTCAACGGAAGAAGGAGTTTCTTGAGAATGTCTGCAGCCCACGGAACAATCCCCACTATGAATTCTCAAAGTCAGTTGCAGAAGAGCTCGAAAGTTTGACGGCGCCTGGCTACAGCAGTTTACCTGGCTAGTTTATTCCGAGTATCTGGATGGAGCATTTTGCTTGCCTTGCGTTGTGTTTGCAAGCCAACATGATCGACTGGGTATAAAATTAGTCAAGACACCCCTCACTTTTTGGACGACTTCCGTAAGCTGCTTCCGTAGCCATTCGAATGGAAAATGCGAAGTGCATAATTCATCAGTTGTAGCTATGAATAACTTTCTGAGAACAATGCAACAAGAAATAGTCCCAATTGATCAGCAGCTTTAACAACAGTATACTGCAGCAAGAAACGCGACGGATATTTTCAAAACCGTACAGAAAGAAGACGAGAAAGCAATTTTTGTACACTGCATGAATCATCGTCTTAATTTTTGTGTAGCATGCGAGCCGGCTCATTTTTGTATTTCCCTTTTCCCCACAAAATGAGCCAGCTCACAGGCTAATCTTAGTGTTGCTGACACTTGTTCTTTGCAACTTGTGAGAACATTGTAACTGTTGTGAGAAACTATACACAGTAAAGGTGTTGAGAGTTTAAATAATCTCAACATTTTATTGTGAGAACATGTAAACAAATAATTATTGTTATTATTAATATTATTATTAATATCATTAATATTATTAATATGATAAATGATTTTGATGTGGGCCGAGGTGCACTAGTCAGAAAAATCCCTAAATCCACCCCTGTTCAGAGAGCAGCAAACGCCCTAAAACTACAAACTACATGGAGAAAACCCCAGCCAAGGTATCAATCATACAGAAGGAGGGAGAATAATTTTATGTCATGAAATAACGCAGTACCAGCGCGTGAGCAACGAAACAATTGGAACGGTACAGCGTGGAGAAATGGTAGACAACAAAACCAAAGAGGATACCAACCTCAAAGGCAATATTTTTTACCATCGCACCCCAAACAACAAAAACAAACAATGAGACAATCGCTTCGTCCGAAACACTCTCAGCGGAAACAGAAAATGGACCGGAAATGGACTAGAAAAAAGGAATAACGTTTGCAACAAAGAAATGAAAATGCAGAAGTAAAAGAAAAGATCCCCAGCAAAAGAATCGTGAATTTATCTTCTTTACAACTTACACAGTCAGAAACAAACTTATTATTGAAAGGACTAAACTTTTGCTCTACTCCACCACCCCCCAAAAGGGATGAAATAGACAAAGATATCGATGCCTTTTCGAGAAAGTTGAATCTAAAGGAATACCACGCCCCAACAGACGTTGATGATATGGAACAAGAAAGAACGAACCGCGTCTTACCGACCGTCCAGAGAACCATTTATTAACACGTACGTATAGAGAGACTGAGGCAGGACATGAACCAAAAAATTTCATCTAGTACCTCATTATCTCAGAGAAACAATTTGACAAAACGAGAACGCCAAGCCTTGAATAGATTAAGCAATAACAAAAACATAGTTATTAAGCCGGCAGACAAAGGAGGAGCCACAGTGATCCAAAACACAGAGGACTACCTGAAAGAAGCGATGAAACAATTGAACAATGAGGAACACTACAAACGTGTTTAAAATTAATTAACGCCTGACCATGAACGACCCGAATTTATCAACGAACAGGTGATAAATGGAGAATTAGATTCAGAAGTTGCCGAACTCCTAAAACCACACAAATCTAGAACACCTTTGTTTTATATGCTTCCGAAATCCATAAAGCATAACCCTGGAAGACCAGTTGTTTCTTCAGTGAAAAGCCATACAGAAAAGTTATCAGCATACATGGATGAATATCTAAGACCACTGGCAGCACAACTACCATCTCACATAAGAGACACCACAGATTTCATAACAAGACTCTGTAAACTAGGACAACTACCAACAATGTGTCTTCTAGCAACTCTGGATGTGTCAAGCCTTTACACAAACATCGATACGGACGCGGGACTTGAGATAATCGAAGAAGAACTAAATGAATCTGGACAAAACAAACCGTCACCTAAAACATTAACAGCCATTTTGGAGAAGGTACAGAAGAAGGGTACAGCCATGGGCACAAGAGTAGCCCGCAACTTTGCAAATGTGTACATGGGACACTTTGAAGAGATATATGTGTAAAGTACAAAATGGTCCCAACACCTAATCGACTGGATACGATTCATAGATTCCATCTTTCTCATATGGAAAGGCGATGAAAAGTCCTTTAAGAATTTATACAACATCTTAACGGCGCTATTACATCCATCAAGTTCACACATGAAATATCAACATCTACCGTTAACGTCCTGGACACAACTGTCACGGTTCAAGATGGAAAAATCATCACAGATGTGTATCAAAAACCAACAGATACACATCCGTATCTCCACTGGACGTCGGCACACGCACCACACCTAAAAATAGTATCCTATATAGCCAAGCACTCAGACTACGTAGAATATGCTCATCAAAAGAAATATTAGAAAAAGAATAACTGAATATTCCAAATTCTTTATAGCCTGTGGGTACAAGCAATATAATGTACGGAAAAAGATGGAAAAAGTACTGGATTTAACACAAGAAGAATGCCTGAAAATAAGAGAGAAATCAACCACTAATCGAATACCACTGGTAATTACTCTCCGTACTATAAAATAGTTTTTTGTCTGTTGTTTGGGGACTCGCTTCTGCAGAGAGGTACCACAGGATCTCTTGACCGGGATTATAGTCACGACACCGTTTCAGCTCAAGCTTCTTTATTGAGACCTCTCTTACATTCAAGAAAGAACCCATACTGACTAATACTAAGAATAAATCCAAGAATCAAAACCAAGAATTAAACCAAAAATCATCCTGTACAAGTAATTCCTTATTTTATAACCCAACAATTATTCCGATTCTACTCGAATCCTATTCGTGCGATCCCGGCGTGGGATGACACACGTCAATCATCAACGTCATCGCTTCGAAGGGCGTTGTCCAAATTTCCTGCTGGTTTCTAAATAGATTTTGCTAAGACGCAGTCAAAAGTAGCGATTCCTAAGTAAAAAGTGTTTGAGTCGAAAATATCAAAGTTTGGGACCAACAGCTAAAAGCACGAGTAACTCAAAGTCCCCAACTGGTCGCTGTTCATAAATAAACAATAAGAGAGGCTGGCTCTCCGTACAGCGCCCAGCTGTGCACTATAGTTTTTGGGCTTAATTGATGTTAATGGTATAGAGAGCCAGGTTGGCTCCAGTGGTTTTAGAACTCAACCATAGAATATATGGCAAGTGTCGGAAAGTCACCAAACACTGATAGAAATCACATACTAAGAACCACAAGGAATATTCCTAGAACGTTCTGCCAAATCTTACTAGCCTATTGTTTTAGTCTGCACTTTCCAATTCTCTAATATCGTCCAATACTACCTGGGACGAATAACCTGGTTTTATAACACGCGTCGTAGCCTTGACGTTGACTCAATACATCAAAACACTACAATTGATGAAGCGATAGCAGAGCAATCATTTTCTTAAGATAAAAGCGTGTAGTGGTTTATAATGCTATCTCCAGCACAATATCTCCAATTAGCCAAATATACACTAACTGAAACTTCCATTAAAATGTCACTTTGTTTGCTTTTGTGCATGTGATATACTTTTAGAATAAAACCACACTTTATTATCAAAACAATGACTACTCTCTTTTCGCTCAGAAACTCTTATAAAATGTTCTTCTACGGTACACAGCATACACAGCAGAAATAGCGAACAAAAACTGGAACAGCTAGCTCTCATATCATACAGACGGCCAATGAGCTTACGTCAACACCAAATTTTGTAATCAAAATAAACGTGAACCCGAGCACCTAGGATGCAAAGCATGCAAAAACCGAGATGCAGTTGGTGCAATCGTATCAAAAACACAAGTCATTTTCAAGACGCCAACAACAAGCACACATATAAAATATTACACAACGTTAACTGTCAGTTATCTTGGGTAATATATCTGATTGAATGCAACGTCTGCAAACTAAAGTATGTTGGGAATAGTGAAACATGCCTCAACATTCGAATGAACAATCACAGCAGCCATATAAGGATGAAAACCAATAGCTGTGACCTGACAGAACATTTATTGTGCAACCCCACCACCCACAACTTCGGGACAGACATAACAATCATTCTAATTGAACAAATTAGAAAAACAACAATAGCAGTAGAACACAAAAAGGAACTCCTTTGAATTTGAGAAGTATTTTAGCAAAGAAAACTAAATACCCTACAACCCATAGGATTAAATAGGAGAATTGGATAGAGTTAATAGAATGCGCTAGACCTTTATACCTACGTACATATATTGTTTCTAACACAGGGCCGTAGCCACCGCCAGGCAGGGGGGGGGGGCAAATGCCCCCCCCTAAATTTTGGGCCGGAAGTAATTTTTTATATATTAAAATTTTAAAAAACATTTTTTATAACATTCTGAATCTTCTTATTATCGCCATTCAGAACAAAAAAAAAGATATTATTTATCAACGAATCACG
>JANSTR010158507.1:0-10227 GCA_025434805.1 Antipathozoanthus remengesaui
CAAAACTTAGTGCGGTAGTTAGTAGTGTAAATTTACTCCCAAACCGACAAAAGAAGTTTTAAACCTAAAAAAAAAAAGCACCCTCCCTCACAGAATTTTTTGAAAATTTTGATGATAAACCGGAATATTTTTTAAGTGACCTTAACATGAATGTATCTGAATGCCTAACACTATAGGTCAGTTCTGATAGTTCTTTTGTAAAGTTGCAGTCTGAGAAAAATGATATATCATATTTCTCAAGATTGCATGTTATATAATTAGGTTACATTCTTTTGTTGTATTGTATACACACTGCAGTCTTTTTATACTCCACCACTTTGCTGTGTGGGATTTGCTGACATTCTTCAGCTGCCATACACACTTGCTCAGCTGTGTCTGGTTTATACTTTCTCTTCTCCACTGACTGTAAGTGGTTAATTATTGAACACTGTGTTGGTCAAATAGAATTGTAGATATTGTGTTCCACTGACGCTTGCTGGATTAGACTGGACTTGATCATTATCTGACATTTTCTGCCTGTGTTCATGCTCTCATTTTCTGGTAGAGACAGTACTCACAAAATCCCACTTCTGACATCATGTAACCTCTCCAAGATAGAACCCTAATTATAAGGCTAACTCAACAGCCACCATCTTCATTGTAAACATGTGTTGTTCTGTGCATCAGAGCATGTGCCTGGACTTGATGTGTAGTATGACATCACATCACAACACTCACTTTGTTAGTGATGCCCTTTGTTAAACATCTGTTATCCAGGGGGGCACACTAGTACTCCCTTTGTTTCAGATTTTCCTGCATTTGGTTACTTTAATAGCAGACACCTCTTGTGTGCTTTGATTGTGTATTTTACACAAATATGTTTTCTTAAAAAAACACCTAACTGAGACCTGTGAAAGTATGTTTGAAAGCAGATGCTTTAATGCTCTGGACGGACGTCTTGATGGTTAGGAATTTTACTCCTATGTGGGCTACCTGTGTCATAACCCCTTGGCAGTGATCATTGTGGCGTAACCCCTGCACAGTGATTTCTGTGACATAACCCCAGCTGCACAGTGATCTCTGTAGCATAACCCCTGGACAGTGATCTCTGTGGCATAACCCCTTGACAGTGATCTCTGTGGCATAACCCCTGGACAGTGATCTCTGTGGCATAACCCCTGGAGAGTGATCTCTGTGGCATAACCTCTGGACAGTGATCGCTGTGGCATAACCTCTGGACAGTGATCTCTGTGGCATAACCTCTGGACAGTGATCGCTGTGGCATAACCCCTGGACAGTGATCTCTGTGGCATAACCCCTTGACAGTGATCTCTGTGGCATAACCCCTTGACAGTGATCTTTGTGGCATAACCTTTGCACAGTGATCTCTGTGGCATAAACCCTTGACAGTGATCTCTGTGGCATAACCTCTTGACAGTGATCTCTGTGACATAACGCCTGGACAGTGATCTTTGTGGCATAACCCCTTGACAGTGATCTCTGTGGCATAACCCTGGGACAGTGATCTCTGTGGCAAAACCCCTGGACAGTGATCTCTGTTGTGTAAACCCTTGACAGTGATCTCTGTGGTATAACCTCTGGACAGTGATTGCTGTGGCATAACCTCTGCACAGTGATTGCTGTGGCATAACCTCTGGATAGTGATCTTTGTGGCATAACCCCTTGACAGTGATCTCTGTGGCATAACCTTTGCACAGTGATCTCTGTGGCATAACCTCTGCACAGTGATTGCTGTGGCATAACCTCTGTATAGTGATCTTTGTGGCATAACCCCTGGACAGTGATCTCTGTGGCATAACCTCTGGATAGTGATCTTTGTGGCATAACCCCTTGACAGTGATCTCTGTGGCATAACCCCTGCACAGTGATCCCTGTGGCATAAACCCTTGACAGTGATCTCTGTGGCATAAACCCTTGACAGTGATCTCTGTGGCATAACCCCTTGACAGTGATCTTTGTGGCATAACCTCTGGACAGTGATTGCTGTGGCATAACCCCTTGACAGTGATGTCTGTGGCATAACCCCTTGACAGTGATCTGTGTGGCATAACCCCTTGGCAGTGATGTCTGTGGCATAACCCCTTGACAATGATCTCTGTGACATAACCCCTTGACAGTGATCTCTGTGGCATAACCGCTTGACAGTGATTGCTGTGGCATAACCTCTGGACAGTGATCTCTGTGGCATAACCCCTGGACAGTGATCTCTGTGGCATAAACCCTTGAAAGTGATATCTGTGGCATAACCCCTTGACAGTGATCTCTGTGGCACAAACCCTTGACAGTGATCTCTGTGGCACAAACTCTTGACAGTGATATCTGTGGCATAACCCCTTGACAGCAGTGATCTCTGTGGCACAAACCCTTGAAAGTGATCTCTGTGGCACAAACCCTTGACAGTGATCTCTGTGGCATAACCCCTTGACAGTGATTTCTGTGGCATAACCCTTTGACAGTGATCTCTGTTGCATAACCCCTTGACAGTTATTTCTGTGGCATTGCCCCTGGACAGTGATCTTTGTGGCATAACCTCTGGACAGTTACATCTCTGTGGCATAACACCTGGACAGTGATCTCTGTTACATAAAACCTGGACAGTGATCCATATGGCATAACCAGCAATTCCTATGGCATCTAAGTCATGGACAGTGATCTCTGTGGCAAAACTCCCAGACAGTGATAACTCTAATGTAACCCCAGGACTGTGACTCCTGTGGTATAACAACCTTTTGTCGTTTTTGAAAAGTTGGATAATAAATATATCTTATCATAAAAATAACAATTTCCTCAAATTTGATTGGCTTATCGCACACTCAGTTTTTTTTTGAATCAGGCAGTAACACTAGTACTGTCCGATAACAGCATGCTGTTATTCGAGACCTTGTTATTGGACAGCTGAATGAGCCAATCACGGTGAGATTTCTGGTATTCTGACTAATCCGCAACAACCAATCAATGTGGCCTGTTACTAAGAAACAGTACTCTGTCCATTATTCATTCTCAAAAATGTTATTTTCAGACATTGTTATTTTTATAATAAATTGTACATAGGACTGTCTGTTGTCCAATTCTAGCCATCTGTCTGTAATCATTTTCTGTAAAAACAAGTTTTATTGATCACTTGAGATGATTACAGACTGAAATGGACTCCAGGCAGTGCTATTATAACCATTTAACTTATTGGACAATTAAATATGGAGTACAGCTGGATATTTTTACTCTGTCACCGTGGCTGAGCCGGGACACAAGGCCAGTCACCATTGACTGCCACAACAACAACATTTGGTGGTGTAGATGCAAATCTTATACAGTTTTAGCTGATTTTATTTAAAAAAGATGATTCCAATACTGCACAACATGTAAAGATGTCCAGCCATACCTAACTGCTAAATAAAATGTCTAATTTTTCTAAAAAAGAAAACAAATTCTCTGAGATGAAATAATATATTCCTTCAACTTATTAATAGGATATAAATGCAGACAAGTAATGAGAATTTAGTAAACTTAATGTGACATTTGGCACTTTGGGGAATTAAAGAGTTCTTAAATACTCAGTACTTGTATTGCTCTTCCCTCACTTCACTAGTACCTGATCCAAGACTGCGCTGTGTTAAGGAGCTGCTTTTCAGTGAGGAAGTTTACTCAGAGAATCTAAAGTGTGCCTTTGATTTATATGCTGAGCCTTTAAGGTAAGAAAAGATTTGTTTAACTCTATTCAGCCAGGCGAGGGGGCTTTTAATGCCCACGCCAAATTTAAAGTTTAATGTTACGTCTTCTAGACGATTTATGGTATCCCTTCCAAATTTTTGGACTTTTCCTAAAATGTATTAGGGAATTTGTTAATGGGGTTCAATGTGTGTCTTGGGTTAGTATGTTGCCATGATAACCGCATTTTAAGTGGTATGTTTTGAGTAATTTTAATATTTATTGTTTTTTCTTAGTTTATTTCAATTACAACTCTCGGAAACTTTATTTTATACTTATGGAGATCACCTTTGTAAAAGAAAGGAAATTTTTAATGAGTTGTGACGTCACTGGGGATGTCACAATACCAAAAATGGAAAATTCAAAATGCAAGCCAATGATGTCATACCCGTAAGATATCATCATAATTAGTGCATAATCAGTTTAAACTCTTGTGTTTCTTTTATGTGTGAGTACTTTTGAACCTATTTTTGTTGAAACAACAGCAAAAATAATAAGATTTATCAGAACAGACATTCACTATCCTACTCCCCCACACACACATTCCTTTCGCTTCTTAGTTTTCTACGAGCACAATGAATATAATGCTGATACAACTGATTATATTGTCTAACCTATTGCCCAAGTGTCTTAATGTCCCGATTTCTCTAGTATTGCTAAACGTAAGCAAAGTTAACAAAAATGTTTGACAAGATACTATTTTTTGGAAATATGACGTCATTATGACGTAATTATGAAGTCAAACCCTAATTTAATTAGTTCAATCTAATTAGTTTTACGTGATCTAGTTCTCCTCCAAATTTCATAGCAATAGCATTAATACTTTCCTAGTTACATAGGGGGGGGGGCTTTTGAAGCCCTCCCCCAGGCCCAGAAACTCCAAAAAAGCCCAGGCCGAATAGGGTTGGCGTCCTGTCCAGAGGTGAGTCAATCATGTACTTTTATTTGCTTAGCACTGCAGAAACTGGGGATAAGCGCCCTCCTTATGAGGTAATAGGAAATAGAGATATGGACAGTTTACTAGCACGGATAGAAAATATCAATTTCAAAATCATTTTGTTTTAAATTGATTTTAGACATATTTTCTTTTATATATGTAAAATCCGTTTGTACATCCACTTCTGTTTGTTATTATTTATCATACTTTAACCAGTCAATATTTAGTGTATGCATTTGAATAGCTAGTATCGCCTTTTTGCTTCTTTTGTGCAATTTTATCTATAATTTGTTATTTTTAGAATCATAAGTTTAAAATGAACTGCACTTAACCCTTGAAAGTCCATGGGGGTTGGGGGGTCAAATACACCCCCAAGGTTTCTCCGACAGCTTTATATCAATCAAAACGAACTTTCAATTCAGCACCTGCAGTATAATTATGAGCGCATCTTTGTCGTTAATTGGATGACGTCATCACTTACAATTTATTCGTGCAAATTAGAGTTTGAAAAAGGAAAGAGTAATTTTTTCCATTCTGTTCTTAATTATAATCCTATTTCAGGCAGTAAATACATGTTTTCTACTAATTTCAAGAAAATTTGCTGGAAGTAAAATTTTAAAAAATCCAAAACGGCGGCCAAAATGGCGGACATGTTATGAAACGGCTGCTGCCATAGCAACAGTTCCTAATTAAAACTTGATCGTTGTTATGGAAAGTAATTATTTAATCAAAAGCTACACAAATTCTTCATTTGTTATGTGGAACCGTTTGAGAAATTATTGTGGGTCCAAATGACCCCCGCCTTCCCCCTCCCCCCTTCTTGGGTTAATTTGCTACGATAAACAGCTTGCTCGTCAGAGGGTTAAACTATCCAACTTACATACAGCTGGAGTTAAAACCAAATGAACAAAAAGTGGTATCGACCCATCTACCATCGGATCTTACACTTCATATCAAAGTTGTTCCGGGTAACGGTGAGTTGTCAAACAATCTTCTTGACTACTTCAAGGAAATGTGTATTAATGACAGTTTAGGCGTACAAAATAATTCGATCATGACAGTGTTCCGTACACAGAATTCGATCGTCTAAAATTTTTGTAAAAGAACTTTGAGCGAGACAATGTTTGGTGAGTAAAGCTTAAGGGAGAAAATATTGCAAGCAAACTATTATCAGAGGTATTGTTTTGAAAAAGAGTGTTTTTTTACAGTATTGTCTGGAAAAGGTTTCCATATAATTTATTTCGTGGTTTTCCATACGCCGACACACTTGTCCAAATAAATTGGGAGTTTTTAGATATTGTACCATCTCATGCAGTCACGTGTGCACGTCAAGGGTAATAAACCCCACGCCAGCAAGACTGTATAAAGACTATAGCTGAATTAAGCTAATTTAAGTCTAGAATGCATGAAGGAAAGAAAGTTACACGAAGGCATGAGGGGGGAGGGGGATCAATCGGACCACCCCCTCTATTTTCAAAAGTCTTCATCCGATTGACCTGAAACTTGGTATGTGTAATTAGTTCCCAGTATACTTCCAATTAAGTATGGTCACGTGGCACTTGTCCGGTTTCCATGACAATTGTAGCATGAATATGACATTTTCCAGTGCAAAACTCGTGTTCTTCAACAACATTCATTCAATCGATATTAAACCTGTGCGATCATTTTTAACTAACTAAAATCACGTGATCTGTGACAATGAAAACATACATTTTGGAGTAGCAATTCGATATTGAGGGGGAAGGGTGGGTCAGCAAAACTGTCCGTCATAAAATGTTGCAAACGGTTAGGAATATAACATTTTATTTGTCAAAATCGTTGCACATGATCACCTGCCTAGTCTGATGATCAATGAAATTAATTATGTTAACCACTTCCAAAAATCCAAAATGGCGGTCATCAGTCCAAGCTTCGGATTATATTTATTGTTTTAAATGAATTTATCTTTTTTAAAACAACTAAAAATAATTACAAACTTTGAATTTTCACTACACAATTTGTCTCAAAGGCAAAAATAGATAAGTTCCAGTCATATTTTGTAGCAAAACACCAATTTCCAAAGGCAAACACCGAGTTTCGTTTTAGGCTCAAAAGATGTGTATGTATTCAAAGAATAGTTGTGCGAAATATTTGGCAATCGGTAAATAGAGCATTCTTAAACTCAAAAAAAGGAGGGGGGATCAAAATGATCCCCCCCCCCTCCCCTCATGCCTACTAGGGTTAAATTCCACTAGCGTTGTACTGTATTACAAAGATTAATTATGGACTAGAAATGTCAAGTGTACATAAAGAAGAACAACATTCTTACTGGCTGTACCTCCCCCTTCGGTTTATTTTACCAGCTTCGACAACTGCTATCCCACCCACCACTGGACGTGTCACTACAATAGCCACCGCAGGTAAGGAAGCTAAAAAGAAACATGTATCCTTTCATATGGTTGTTATGCACAGAAACTCAACAATGGAGCCTCTGGATGGATTTTATAAGTTCCGGGTCAGCTTTAGACACACTACCGTTTATTTTGTGCACAGGTACACAAATTAAAAGCTCTGATTGCAAAGAATAACAAAAACGAATTACAAAGAGGGAAGATAAGGGTAATTTGGCCCAAAAATTTTCAAGAAGTTTCAAGTATCGCTTACAACAATTCGTTTGGTATTCAAGTGGATAAGATTTTACTACATCTCCAAGAGAAACCATTACTCGATAACCAAGTTGCATTCACAGTGACGACGTGCTGAAAATAGTATTACTCAAGCTCTCAAACGTGCAAGAAACGAGGAATGGTGTGCATAAAGGAAGACTTTCAACTCGTAAATCTTTCTGATCTTGCCTTTTTTGGATCAAAAATCTTCCAGACAACACACTTTCCCCGTGGAGAGACTACTCCTATATCCACCGGATGCTCGTGATATCTTTTAGTGGTTAATTATAATTGTGGCCTGTGATCTCTGATAAGGGTAAACGCGCGAACTTAGTATCGTTGTGCCCGACATATTGACGGTGCATTTACAATTCTATGGAACAAGAAAACATTCCATTAATTGGTCGTTATCGTTGTAATAAAGTTAGCGCCATCTTGGAATTTGCCACCGTTCGACTCTCTCTAGAGCTCTTACGCATGCGCAGCTACAATTTTAAACTGTCCATGGCAACATGTCCAAAACCATAAGTGATACTGCTTGGTCCTGTCCGCTCTTCTTCTGTTTGACACAAAATATTCGATTTAAAACCCTAAGATTGACAATGTTACCCAGCGAAGGGATGTGTAAAGCCCAAATGAAGAATTCATTCCATTTTCTGCCATATTTTGAAGGACCGACATCCCCAAATAATTTTCGTCAACAAGCGCTAAGCGAGCACAACAACAGAAGAACTATCCACAATTCGCCTCCCCTGAAGCTCAATGAGGCTCTCAACAAGGCAGCACAAGACTTGGCTAACAAAATGGCCGCCGAGAAGAAAGTATATCATACACATCAAAACCAAAGACCCGCGGTTGGGGAAAACATAGCTGAGAAATGCACGAGCGAAGGTGAGCGATCAATTCATAATGACAATTTTAGTGATGATGACGTGATGATGATGGTAATGATGATGGTGATGGTGATGATGATGATGATGATGATGATGATGATGATGGTGATGATTATGGTGATGATGATGGTGATGATGATGATGATGATGATGATGATGATGATGGTGGTAGTGGTGGTGGTGACGATGATGATGATGATGATGATGATGATGATGATGATGATGATGATAAAGATTATGATGATGATGATGGTGGTGATGATGATAACTTATTAGGCCACAAAACTACTCCAACTCACACTTAAACTTGGAAATTGTGTTAGTTCAGATCTGCGTTTCTCAAATGACTAAACAGGTTATAATATTTATTAAGGTTAGTTTAGGGTTAAATCAGAGCTAGGATTAGCTAGGGTTAGGATTAGGGTTGGGTTAGGATTTAGGATACAGGGTTATGGTTAGAATTAGGGCTTGATTAGCGGTATTGCTAAGGATTTTCAACTGCATTTTACAGTATTGACCTATTAGTGCAGGTTTTGGTCTGGGAATAAGATTATGAGTAAGGCCATGATTAAGACTAATATAGCTCGCATTGATCATGTGCTTAAATTGTTTGAATGAAGGAGATAAAGACGGTTTGACTTTCACTCATCAACCTATAACTATCGGGCAATGCTTATCCATGCAGAATAAAACTCTAAATCGAGAATTAGTTCAGCTCAAAACATGCCAATTTATATCACGATTTGATGTTAGGTAAAATTTTCGCTTATTAACTAAACTCTGAACAACAATCTTATTAAACCTGGTTATCAATGTAAATCGAAATGGCGTAAACTGCTCTGGTTTTCCTACATTCTGATAGCCTTTTAGCTTGACTAAGACTAATTGTGTCTTAACAGGGAAAGCGTTCTCAGGCGTACAGGCAACCGATATGTGGTACGGGGAAATAGAGCACTACGACTTTGCTAATCCGGGATATAAAGAAAAAACCGCCCATTTCACACAAGTTGTATGGAAAGGAACCACAGAGGCAGGGTTTGGGAAGGCGCAATTTAAACGAGGTTGGCAACTTTTGCCTCTTTCTTATTTTTGACCCTCATTTCTGTTATGAAAACGCTAAGAAAGACTTTTGACTTCACGGCCTCATCTAAGATCCCCATTACCTCTTCCATCCCCAGTATCAGTATGTATCTTTCCTTATACATCATCCACGCAGAATAGGTTGTCAGGCTATGAGAATAAAACAATTTGGACATACGCAGCAAACTATCTAACTAAAAAGAAAAATTGATTTCTTTCTTTCCTGCTAATAACTGACAAAATGGTTATCAGAATTGTCAATTGTTTTTGAAATAATCCAACCAAGTCATTCGACTAGATCAGCACACGTATATTAAAGCACTTTATCACACCACTCCAACGTTATCTACATAATAAATCACATCGCTTTTAACATAAATTTTTCCCTCCACTTACATTAAAAGAGAAATAAACTACATATAACTAAAATAAGTGACTTTATTCGAGTCTCGATCTCCTAGCCGAACATGACCCTACTATTCGGGGAAACTATGCCACTCCAAGGCGGTCAGAGAACTCACAGATCCTCGAGGGCGTACAGTTTATAGAACCGGTTTCACTTCACGGCCGTAAAGAGGCGAGTTTGTTTTGCTATCAAAAAGAGGGTGCAAAAAAATACGCTTTGAAGCCAACAATGGAAGTAGATTCACAGTGATCCCTTCTTCCACTAGATGTAATGAATTTATTAATAAATTATACACTCGAAGCTCTCGCCCCAATTCTCCAGGTAGCACCTGCTCCACAAGTGTTGTTACGGCGGAGGTTTGTATTCTGCATAAGAAAGACGACAAACAGATCCTATCAATGTACAGGTCAAACTCTCCGTACTTCCTACGTATATATTGCTTAAAATCACACCGTTTGTATAGGTAATAGCATGGTTTGTAGTCGTATTTGGCATAAATACCACGAGTGATATTTCAAAGTTGGTCTACATAATTTCACGAGCCGTTAGGCGAGTGAAATT
>JANSTR010158518.1:0-10226 GCA_025434805.1 Antipathozoanthus remengesaui
CAAGAAAGGGGTTTATAGTGCAGGACTTTTTTCTGCAATTACCCTCCCCCCCATACAAATACACAAAGTTAAATGGTCGGCCCCTATTGTCAAAATTATAAGGACATACAGAGTTAATCCTACCTGCCATGGTCTAGTATTTCTTCTTTCAGCCATTCAAAGGAGCTAACAAGTTCATCAAAAGTTACACCCTGATATAAGAAGTTCAAATACAAATTACAAAAATTGCAATTCTGAGGTTGATTTCAATAATCCAATGGGGGTATTCTACGGAGACATTCAGCCCGGTTTCAATGAATCTAAAATATCAAGTTTCCTTAAAGAAGAAATGAGAAGTATTGTTGATTTATATGTGGAGTGTCTAATAGTTACTCTGTACTGAATTGTAGGTATGTTCCCATTTACCCCATAGGTAGTCAGAAACTGAAAAGTGGCTGTACAAGGCAACGAAACATCTACACAAAATAGGCTCTAAAACTTTTACATCACGTTATATACAAGCACTTTCTATAACATTCACTGCTTCAGCTGAATGTAGATCACTAAAGTTAGATTGAGAGTATGGCTGGTGGTAATAAAAGATTTCTGTTGCCCGAGCTCCTTGATAGGATAACTACAGTGTTCGACTTAGTGTGTGGAGTACTTTCAGACAGATTAGCAATACTAATCGTCATTTCACTCACTCTTTATCCACGGTTTGGTCACATCAGAGAATACTGCTACCGTTTTCAATAAACCCTCCCCCTCTCTAATAAGTCCCCCTCTCTAAAAGCCCCCCCCCCTCAAGAAGGGCGGAAAATGGGCGAGGGGCTAATTACAGAATTAACATTTAAGTACACTTATTAGTATTATAGTGAAATATTAAAATTTTGAGAATATTTCCTGAAATCGACTTGGAAGTGTTCATTCACCTTTCTGTGTTTCGTGAGCAAAAGGAACGAGACCATATTCGTACTCATGATAGCGGAACACTGCACTGCATCTGCAAATTCAACGTTCACATCTCTCAATACAAGTCAACCGAACAAATTAATATCTGAAAACACGAAAACTAATATCTGAAAAAACTAAAATTTCGATAACAAGCCTATGGCCTCTTTTCTTATGGCCCTTTGACGGGCTTGTTCTCGAGATGGGCTTTTGCAAAGTATCCAGGGGGCTTATTTTCGAAATGAATATGATTATACTATGATTATTGTGTACTGTTCTTCAGAAAACATTTTCAATATAAAATTCGTTTCTATTTGTTAACGCACTGTTAGAAGGAACATTGTTACATTACGCTTGAAGGAACATTGACCTACTGAACACTGAACCACTGAACATTGTAACATTAGGCTTGAAGGAACATTGAACCACTGAACATTGTTACATTAGACTTGAAGGAACATTGAACCACTGAACATTGAACCACTGACATTGAACAACTGAACATTAAACCAGTGAACATTGAACCACTGGGCATTGAACTACTGAACATTGTACAACTGGACATGGAACCGCTGAACATTGAACCACTGAACATTGCATGAACCACTGAACATTGAACCACTGAACATTGAACCACTGAACATTGAACCACTGAACATTGAACCACTGAACATTGAACCACTGAACATTAAACCACTGAACATTCAACCACTGAACATGGAACCACTGAACATTGAACCACTGAACATTGAACCACTGAACATCGAACCACTGAACATTGAACTACTGAACATTAAACCACTGAACATTGAACCACTGAACATTGAACCACTGAACATTAAACCACTGAACATTAAACCACTGAACATTGAACCACTGAACATGGAACCACTGAACATTAAACCACTGAACATTGCATGAACCACTGAACATTGAACCACTGAACATTGAACCACTGAACATTAACCACTGAACATTGCATGAACCACTAAACATTGAACCACTGAACATTGAACCACTGAACATTGAACCACTGAACATTAAACCACTGACCATTAAACCACTGAACATTGAATCACTGAACATTGAACCACTGAACATTGAACCACTGAACATTGAACCACTGTCTGTTTCTTTTTGCCTGTCGTCCTTTTCAGCCAATACCTAACAGTCTCAAAAAGAAAACCATACTTTGAACTTCTTGCCAAGATAGGATTTTTTCGAGATTATTCTTGCAAATTCAAGAGTGGGGCTTCTTTTCGAGATTAAGCCCATTTGACTTGTTTTGATGTAAATACTACGATTATTGAGTACAGTTCTTCAGAAAACGTTTTCAATATAAAATTCGCTTTTATTTGTTAATGTACTGTTAAAAGGAACATTGTTACATTAGGCTTGAAGGAACATTGAACTACTGAACACTGAACCACTGTTTGTTTCTTTATGTCTGTCATTCTTTCTGGCCAATAACTACAGTCTCGAGGAGAAACCAATGCTATGGGCTTTTTTTTTAAATAATTCTTGCAAACTCAAGAGTGGAGCTTCTTTTCGAGACTAAGCCCACTTGACTTGTTTTGGAAGATTTACGGTATTTTAACAGTAAAGTGTGGCTTCTTACTCTTAATTTTCAGTTCAAAATTCTTCGTCAGACTTACCATAGATTACGTGGTAGCCGAGTGTTTTGGTCAGAGTGAAGCACTTGTCATCACCAATATCTGACAGAGATAGATCCGAGGAATTCCGCACCATTGAGGACAATGGCGAGGACTGAGAAGAAGCCCTGGCAACCATGTTGGATGCGAAATCTTGCATAATGAGAGACTGCTCCATGCTTTGAACAAACTCCTAAAATGAATAGAGAGTTGTTGACTATATTTGTAAACCTCTTTCGCTTTTAATATAATGATGTAGTATTAATTTAACTAAAGTATAACTTCAGTTTTCCTCTACATATTACTGATTAATGTTTACATTTGCAGACCAAGCCAAGCCACATCTTTCATTCATTGCCGATCTATAGCCCTTTATAAAAGTAAAGTGTGCTACTAAAAGGGGGGTCAAAACGCGACCCCTCTTTGAAATGTATTTGGGGGATGGCGTCACAGTGATTTTGAGTGAATTTGAGCCCCTTGTTCAATTCAACAGTTGTTTGCTGGTTGAATGAAAGTTTGTAGGTAACAGCGCCATTGCCTGGCAGAACTTTTTTTCTGTAACGTTGAAATTAAATGCATGTGGGAATAATAAAAGAGATACAGGACCACGTGGGACAAGTGAGTGGGTAAGATTACCTGTAATGAGAAAGGCTGTGCAAAGTCCACTCGGACAAAGCCATACTCTCTTCTTAGAACTTTCCATATTCCTCTAACTGTCCCCCAGAATGACTCTGGTTTCTTCGGTTCTCCCTAAAACGACCAGTGAACATTACATAAATGCTTTCCAACTTAGTGACTTGAAAGAAAGGTACAGTACCGTGCAGAGGTAACATACCATGACCTGCGCGTCGCGGGTCGCGGGTGACCCGAGGGTCGAGGGCAATACCAATATGCGCATATTATTGAAATGACCCGCGGGTCTGGGGGTACGTACAAATTCAAAAGTACATAATATACAGTAGTGGGATTAAGTAAACGCTAACAAAATCGTTATTTTTCGCCCATTGTTGTCCAACCATACTTTATTAGAAATTGTTGAAGCTTGGTTCTAGCTGTAATGAGGTTTCGATTAAAATGTCGGCAGTATTGTAATCGGCTACAAAAGATCGGTCATCGCTGCTCATAAATACTGTAGGCCTATTAATAACACCGGAAACTTTCACAAAGTTATTGGAGAGTTCAATCGAATTGAACGTGAGATGGATTTGCATTTTGGTTACGCAAAAACAAACTCTGCAACTTACACTGGTTATTCATGTCTGATGCTGCAAAACAAAATCTTTGACAGAGTGGGTTTTTGAAGCTCACGTTGTACTTCTTCTACAAATGCTTTTATAACTGACCAGAGCAAGCGAGCGCGGTTTTTATTTAAGCGACTGTAAAACAGTAAACAAAGTGACTTGATGGAAGTGATAAAACCGCGCTGATGTTTTGTGGGAATTTAAGCATGAAGCGATCCTATGATTTATAAGAAGACTGAGCATCTCAGCCTGCCAATTTGGATTATTCATGTTGCGTGCAATTGGTTGATAAACAATGACAACTGACCAGGTGTGATGGCGTGCAAAGTTTCTAGGTTACGCTCGGCTTCTTCGATTTGCAACCCGCGAAATTTGAAATTCATATTTGAATGTATTAGTACCAAGAGCTAAAATATCACTATGTTTCATATACAACAGTTAGGTTTATATATACAAAGTATTTATTGAGAGTTTATTTGATTCTTCTGCGCAGAAAAGACGCCAAATTACAAGATGTTTCCCGTTCAACCGTTACTGCGTCCTCTTTTAATTATCTCTTGTTCGATCGTTGATTTTTGATATCCAACAAGGGGACGGAGCTTTGCCTTTTATAGGATCGCTCCGTGTCTAAAACAATGCTACACAACCAATCAGAACGTGCGTTATAACCGCTTTAGATACTTACCAGTAGTTCCTGTGGATAATTTTCTTCCACTAACTGCAAAGGAAATACATGTAAGTGCATTAATTCCATCAGATCAATAAATAAATAATTATATGGTAACACTAGTAACCAGAGTGCAGTAAGTCAGAACAAAACAATAGTTTTTGAGAGAAGTAAGTGGTGGGCTCGCACAAAGTAAAAACTTGACGTGGACACTGCATTTGTTAAGCAGTTTCAGCTTTGACAGATGTTTCTATTTATGTATTATGCCTGGCCATGGGATAGAAAAAAACGCGTTCAATGGATCAATTAAATTATAACAGCACACAACTACAACTACAGAAGTGAAGTCATTTCTTTAGTACTGTTGTTCCTCCTTGGTAATTATCCGAAGTGTAAAATTTAAGTAAGAAATGGTTGCATAAAGGATTGCGGTTATTGCAGTCAAAAACGTTGCCATGAAACCTCCAACTCCCCGCTTGTATCAAGCTGATAAACGGCTGCTCTGTTTCTATATTCCACTGACAATAATATCTTCGCTGAAACTAGAAATTCTGATTAACATTCCAACAGTGCTTCTGTTTTCTTATTTATAGCATATTAACCTTTTGATAGTGTTTCGTTTTTTTAATACTTGCTAATTTTAACTCGACTCTTACTCTCTCATACGCGATATTCACAGGCACAATGTATATATCTGGCACAACACCTGGAAGAGAAGACACATTGATAAATGTTTTACAAGAAACGCCAAGCACCAAAGCTACTGTTTTTAAGCATACCGCATCCTTAACGAGGCTTCCATTAGTACAAAATTGTCCTGGAACATCTGTGGATAACCGAAAGTCCTGACCAACAACACGTTTTTTCTGACAAGAACTCAAACATTTACAATATTTTGGATGGTGGACCGGTCTTATAAACAGGGGTTTGCTTGCTGTTGTTCATAGAGTGAACGGGGGGGGGTCTATGGTATCATTCACCCTCTGATGTGTACAATGAACTAATTATCAATAAGGATTTTGATATACACAGGCAAGTAAATATAAACGGGGAGGACTTGAGGGAGTGCAAAATTAATGTTCAAATGTTGCGACTATTACATTCAAAGATATGACTTCGCTATGACGAAGGGCTAAAGCTCGAAACGTCAGCTTTCTTCTAACTTTACGGCACGGAAAAATGTTTTGTCAAACCTTGGTTGATTTTATTATACAATTCACCTACACTCCGACGCAGTCCACAGTTTTTTTGAAAACTATTTCTTGAGACTAATGACACGTCGGTCAAGAACACGAGTAAGTATAGTTTCAATTCTGCATTCTTAAGCTCTGATTAGACAGATGATACCTACAGTTTTTGAGAATTTACAGCTTCTAGGCACATTACATTTGATAACCTGTGAAACTCTACCTTCTAAGGCACATGATATTCTAAAGCAAGTGCTGTACCTTCTACTGTTGTGGACCAAGAGAGAGACAGATGATACACCTTATCTTAAGGTAGATAGTGCACTTTCTTAATACAAACTGACATTGAATATAACCACACGGACAGAAATATATTGTTCATTCTAAGATACATTCAAAGCCTAATACTGCAACTTCAGTTATACATGTAATGCAGACAGACAAACTACCTTCTAAGACCGCACTGACTATCACAGACAACACTCCAGACTTAGGAACCATGGCTTTTCCCGTTCTCGATCTGCTTCCCTCTAAAACAAGCAAAAACACAATCATATTAGTCATCTTTTGATCGAGAAAAAAAACTAAGTGTGTCTGTAACAAAGCACATTAACAACAAACATTTTGTACGTGTGACATTTGAACATTAACTTGTATTATCATTCAATGCTTTTCACCGCTATTTCAATTGGCAAATAACTGTCCAGATATAAGCGTCTGCACATGCGCACTAATGCTTTCGGCGTGCCAACTGCAAATAATTGTCTGCTCATGCGCAGATACGTCCACCTCTGTGAATATGATGGCTGCTCGTTTTCCGAAGCTGTCAGAAACAAAAATCACATCCTACGCCAAATAATTTGTAAAACGAAAGTGATAAAACAATTATTGAACTTAATTATCGCAAATATCATCGGCATTGGCTAATAATTGATCTGTTCGCTACTGGCAAATCAAGATAATTGAGATAACTGATTTCAGTACAGTAATTGCTTAATATTTGGACACAATTACATCACCATTGTAACAATTTCCGGACAAACATCTCGAGTACATACACTTTTTACTTTGCACTGGTTAAGAGGCAACACAACATAACTGTGTTATTTGTTTCCTTGATATTTCAAAATTTATCACGAGAAAAGTGTAATATTATTTCTAATAACTTGAAGAAATACGTCACCAATATTCACTCCCACAAAATAACTGTAAACTGGTAGTGTTACTGTTAATAATTACTATAGCTGGTGATACAAAATAACAGAACATGACTGTATATGTACAATTGCTCGGATGCTAAAAAGCTTTTAATTAGTTATAAACAGTGTGCTTTTCATCCAAAGTGAAAGCATTTTGAATGCCTTGGTCATCAATGCGACAAAGCTAATTTAACAGTTTAGATGAATAAGATGTTTCCCCGTGAACATTTCTGACGGATCGGATATATTAAGTTCTTCACACAGTTACTAATAATTCATATTAAATTAAACATACTGTCGTCCTTTAATCTACCGACTCCAAAGTGTGAATGTACATGTAATGTTACGCATTATGCTTCAGGAAACGGACTGCTTGCAAAGTAAAGAATCTTTTCCAAACGGTACTTACCAATGTAGACCTCCAAGTACTGTCCTCGTTTCAAGAGTTGTTCCATATACTGAAACATAGACATAAACCAAGGTAACACAATTAACTGATGTACTGAAATATGTACAGTAAGGCAGCGTTAATGTAAAGTAATGTAATTCAAGGTGATCTAATGTCATTCAACACAATCTTATGATGAAAGGTATCTAATAACAATCTAATGTTTTGCAATGTTATCTGATGTAGTGCGATGTTATCCAATGTACTGTTTAGAGTCAATTGCTATGTATCTCTTATAAAATACATACATGTACTGTGTATACCAATAGAGTTAGTCTAATACAAAATCAATATAAAAATAAAGGGAATTCATAGTATTTTAGAATAAATCAAGTCTTAAACTTGAGACAGAAACGGTAGTAGTCAACTAAAAGGATCAGAAGCCACCAGCTAAGTTGTCATAATTACAAAAACTGAAAAGATTTAATTCCTGCTGTAAAACTGTCATATTTTCAAGTCCATAACACACTTTATTACTAAAATCCACAGTCTGCAGATTAGTGATACATATGTCATACAAGATTGCTGCCAGCTCTTACAACTGAAGTACTGATATTTGAATTACCTCTTGTAGAATGCACTTATAAAGTTCATCTTTACCACTGGTGTGATCCAGCTTTCTCTTGATGAAGAATCCTCCAAGATGATGCAGCAACCAACTACAAACAAGGGTCAGCATTGGGTGGTAACCAACAATCGAAACAACATTAGCAATGGACCAGTGACGCGTACAACAAACTGCTACGTCATCAAAGTGCCAGCATCAGAATCAAATCAAAAGCATCATGCATCAAGTGAACAACCTAAACGCATCGGAGATGAACTAACGACATAGTTAAGCAAGGTTACAAATACTCTAATTTGGTCTTTCAGCCATTTGTTTGATGAAGGGCACAGTTTACCAGACAAATAATGAAACTGACCAGACATAAGTGTTTGCTTTTCAGTCACACATGTATATGCAATACTGCCCAGTGTTATGTCTTTCTCATACTTTGTTTTTGGCAGACATTTTGCCATTTTTGCTTGTCGAATGTCCAATGTCTGGCTTTTTCATGTATTTGCAGCCTTGGTTCAGTAACAAAAATAGCAACAGCCGCGAAGCAACATCATCAATTAAGCAATAACATCCAACATAACACATTAGAAATGAACCGAAATCAGAAATGAACCTACATCAGAAGGAACCTATATCAGAAGAAACCTACATCAGAAGGAACCTACATCAGAGGAAACCTACATCAGAAGAAACCTATATCAGGAGGAACCTATATCAGAAGGAACCTACATCAGGAGGAACCTATATCAGAAGGAACCTACATCAGAAGGAACCTTCATCTGAAGAAACCTACATCAGAAGGAACCTTCATCTGAAGAAACCTACATCAGACGGAACCTATATCAGAAACCTACATCCGAAGGGACCTATATCAGAAACCTACATCAGAAGGAACCTATATCAGGAGGAACCTATATCAGAAGGTACCTATATCAGAAGGAACCTATATCAGGAGGAACCTATATCAGAAGGAACCTACATGAGAAGGAACCTACATGAGAAGGAACCTATATCAGAAGGAACCTACATCAGAGATGAACCTACATCAGAAGAAACCTACATCAGAAGGAACCTTCATCATAAGAAGCCTACATCAGAAGGAACCTCTATAAGTAGAAACCTACATCAGAAGGCACCTATATCAGGAGGAACCTATATGAGAAGGAACCTACATCAGGAGAACATATATCAGAAGAAACCTACATCAGAAGGAAATTAATTTCTGATTTAAAAAATGAATAATAATACCTTAACAAAAAAAAACAACTAAAACTGGAGTTTGATAACAGTCTTACCTAAATAGTGGCATATTTCCAAGGTTATCTGAAAAAGATAAAGATAATTTATTTTACTTCCATAACATGTGGAGTGGTTGTCAAAATCGCACCACTGCACCCTTTATTCATTCCTACCCCCCCCCCCCCGGATGAAAACCTAAAATAATGAATTGGTCTACTATTAGTACAGTAATGCACCAGTCAATTGAAACCCCAGGCCCCCGACCCCCGGGACAGGGCGGGGAATTAACACGGTGCAGCAGGGAATTTAATGTGTATTTAACAGCATTGATCCACGGGAGGGCAGGGCATTTAATACAAGCCTTCAAATAGCATTGCATGGTACTTGTGGTTTTGACACCTAAAGAAGCCCTGGTGACCGGGGAAAATCGGGGAAGACCAAATCGGTCCGAAAACCATACCCTAAAGGGCCACACATACCTGTATAGCCAATTGTGGGGAGTATCAGTTGCAATCGCCGAAATTTCATACAGTACTTTTACAGAAATGCCTTTTCCGGTTTTCCATAATCTATACAAACCCTATTCAGAAACGTACATTGTCTGAAGAAAGAGCTTTTAATAACTAGAAGTTACCAATGGTAAGTACAATGCTGTCGTGCTGATGAGGCGCTTGCTTGGCCTGGGATGCATATTACATTTTTATTGGAATGGAATTTTATTTTTCCCCTCTTCCCACCATTTCTCTTTCCCCTCTTGGCTTGTGTAATACCTCCGAATAATCTGATGAAGGACTGTTTAGAACAACACCCATGAGTACGTGAGTTTTGACAATGGTTGTTTCCGTGGCGTAGCGGTTAGCGCATCCGTTTTACAAGCAGCAGTAGCAGGTTCACGGTTCGAATCCCGGCGAGTCCAACTCAATCTTCTCTTCTTTTTTTCTCTTTTCCTTGAAACACTTAAAGCTTTTTTCTTTGTTCTTCCTTTTACTTAGTATCCTCTTTTGAAAACAGATCTCAGGAAAATGACATGACAGTGGGATGATTTCGTAGTATGCGTGAAATTTTATTGCAAGTTTTATATTCAATAGGTTCCATTTCAGGTGA
>JANSTR010158529.1:0-10225 GCA_025434805.1 Antipathozoanthus remengesaui
AAGAAGAAGAGCTGCTGTGGTCCAGAGGAGTGCTTGGAAGCCATTCTCCGCAGTCGTTAATACAGACCATGTGGTTCCTGCTGACCCAACATTTTGGTTTGAGAGGATGCCAGGAGCACCACGATATGTATATTGAAGATTTTACTATCAGCAGGGACGACAGCGGCGCCGAGTTTGTAACTTACGAAGAGAGCCCAACGAAAACTCGCCAAGGTGGCCTTCGCAAGAAACGTCGTGTAATTCAACCAAAAATGTTTGCCACAGGCGGAGAAAAGTGTCCTGTGAAGCTTTTCAAAACGTTTTTGGAACGGAGACCAGAAGATATGCGAAGCAGTGGGCCATTTTATCTTGCTGCAAATGGTCATTCAAAGGCCGCACAAGTGTGGTATAAACACCAACGAATGGGTATAAATACCATTAATTCTTTCATGAAAACAATGGTCAACGAAGCCGACATACCAGGTGGTAAAAAACTTACGAACCATAGTGCCAGAAAGACCTTAGTAAAGAAACTGAAAGCGGCGAACCAACCTCGCTCAGCAATAATCGGAGTGACAGGGCACACGAATGAGAGGTCACTCGCCGACTACGAAGAAGGTGATGAAAACGAGCAGAGAGTCATTTCCTCTATAATAAGCGCAGAGTCTTCAGTGGCACAACCCAGCAGAGATCGCCAACCACTTGAAAGAATGCCCGCAAACTCCGTAAATTCAGCTGTGGCTAATAATGTGTTTACTATGAATGAAGAGAAGTCGATGACGGTGCATCACTTTCATGCCGGTTGTCAAGTCACCATCAATTACAACTTTGCAGGCCAGCCCAAGATTCCCGAGATTTGAACATACTTTTACACCACCTTGAACTATTGATTTCTGGTTGATAAACACTTTTAAGATAACAAAGATTTTGTTTAACTTTGTTTGATGTTCTTTCACAACTTGTACGTATGTTTCTGAATTAAGTACGTTTGAAGTTTGATCACATGATTTTAATAGGTCACATGTTGTACAAACCCAATTAAATGTGCGTGACCAAAAATAAACAGATCAGTGCAGTTGGTGAGTGTTGCAAAAATTTCTCAGGTATTAGTATAAACAAACAGTAGCATGATTTGTAAGTGGTATTTGGCATAAATATCACTCATGAATGATATTTCAAAGTTGGTCCAAATTTGACTCGCCTAAGGGTCGTGAAATTACGAAGACCAACCAAAATATCACTCGTGGTATTTATACCAAATACCACTGCAAATCATGCTATTACTTATACAAATCCTATACCAATTGTAAAACATTTTAAAAGAAGCCAAAATCCCTGTAAGCACTAACATAAACAACTCGTGTGCATATAGACTAAAAGCCTGGCTAGACTAGGATACATATAGACTAAAAAGCCTGGCTACATACAGACTAAAAGGCTGGCTAAACTAGGATACTTATAGACTAAAACGCCTGGCTACATACAGACTAAAAGCCTGGCTAAACTAGGATACATATAGACTAAAAGCCTGGCTAAACTAGAATACATATAGACTAAAAAGCCTGGCTAAACTAGGATACATACAGACTAAAAGCCTGGCTAAACTAGAATACATATAGACTAAAAAGCCTGGCTACATACAGACTAATAGCCTGGCTAAACTAGGATACATATAGACTATAAGCCTGGCTAAACTAGGATACATATAGACTAAAAGCCTGGCTAAACTAGGATACATACAGACTAAAAGCCTGGCTAAACTAGGATACATGCAGCGCGCAACAAGCACGCTTTACGTGTGTACCTCGGAAACGTTGTGCATGAGAAAATTTGTAACCGAGATATAAAAAAATGTTTCTGGGAAACACCAGTAACATTTCTTGTATCCGCTACATGTATCCCAGTATAGCCACCCTCGGCGACATCAGTGTCGACCGCTTGTAACGTGGCAATGGCCGCACAGATTCAGCACCAGTCCGACTCGAGAATAACCCACAACAGTGACGAACTTTTTAAAAGAAGAGACGTCTTCGGCCTAAGTTCTTTGAAAGTTCCTTCGATCGGTTCTTCGTCCTCTTTTCAATATTCGTCAAAACAGCGTATACAACAAACGTGCCGCCATTTCTGCTATTGTCAAAACAGTTGCATCGCACATGCGTGTAATAGTCGATAGCGTGCAAGGATACGCGCGACATGTCGCTCGATTGTAGCTTGCATGTTTAGCTACCCTAGGTGACATTTCGGCTACAATGTAGCGCGCTATATGTGTCCTAGTTTAGCCAGGCTATAAAATTCAAACAGTCATCCGCGCAATGATAAAAAAAACCCTGTAGCAATCAAAAGTATAAATTATGATTATCTGTACCAGTATTAAAAGGATACCTCAAAATCAATCGCTAATTTCATTTCTTTCCATGTTATCTCGTACTTCCTAAGTTCGTCGAAGTGTCTTCTATGAAATTTCTTGAACAGGGTTCCCACGGTCATGAAAAGTCATGAAATTTGAAAATGTATTTTCCAGGCCTGGAAAAGTCATGGAATTATATATTTTCTGGGCCTTTACCTCTGCTGAACTAAATTTTTTGAAAACCTTTTAATTTTGAGCGAAAGTGTGTCTAGAAAACTGAAGTGACACAAGCGCATCGCACACATTTATTCGCATTTTTTGGTCATGGAAAATGGAATGAGGTCATGGAAAAGTCATTAAATTTCATTCCGCATTTTGAGTGGGAACCCTGATGAATGAGTTCCGATGGCATTTGAAGCATTGTCGTTGTAGCTTCCAGGACGAACGGTTGTGTCTCTGTGAGAAGTCGTGTCATGAACTACAAATTGTTGCATAGCTCACCAGTTGAGATATATACTTGCCTGAAATGGCTATTTGAGTTAACAATCTAACATAGTGATTTAAGAGTGATGCGCTTGGCCGGACAAGACCGAGTTCAGATTCTGCTCAACTACAAACACCCTACACCGCAGCACCCTCTTGTTATATGCTCCGAATTTATGTACTTTTTGACGACAAATAAAGCAACTGAGATAAGAAGCGATTCCCTGCATACAAAAGCGACAAGTCGACTCACTCGGTCGCGAGTCGTCAGCCTTGGGCGTCAGCGCTAAACTACCCAAATTTGTTGTATGCTAATAGTACATACAAACTCGGTGACCTTGCGATATAAGCATTCTGATTGGTTCGCTATCTCGGGCTATTTAACAATTAGACCTTGAGGCCGAATGGACTACGAGTCAATAGCCCATGAGGTCGAATGGGCTATGAATTCGTAATCCATGAAGCCGAGAGGTCTAATTAGGGACCTTACGCAAGAGGGCGTCACGATAGAGGACGCCGTGCGTGATCGAAAAATTTAATAAATGCGCATGCGTGCATAGGAAACTTAATTATCTCCCCCACGTCGCCAACAGACGACGCCGTGTGAATCGCTGTTTTCAAGTCCTCGCACTTTAAGCCTGGTTTCCATATAACCGTAAGCGCCGTAAGAGTGCCGCAGACAGTGGCTCAGCACTGCCTGGGACAGGTACCGTAAACATGCCGCAGACACCGCAGTTAGAGTGTTTCCATTTGTCTGCGGCGCCGGAGAGTGATCGCAGTAACTTGAGCCTCATGTATGACCTTTGGCGAAATTCACGCTTGGCCGGAGGTGGACGTGAAAATGGCCGTGTTTTTAATAGAAGGTTGTTGCTAAACTGTCAACTCGCTCTCCTTGTTGGCTACATGAAGCTAAAACGTAGAAGAAACAAGCCAAAACGAAAACACATATTCTGGGTGCGAGACATTTTTCTGCAACGTCGAGAACGTGGGCAATATCATACTTTATTTCAAGAGCTAAAACTGCATGACAGAGAATACTTTTACAGGTATGTATAAAGCACTAATATTGTGTAGTTCTGGCATTTTTAATCTCACAGAATTACAGTTTAATGTTTACTGCGGTAATTAGACATAATCTTAAGTATTTATACGATTTCAAAATGTAAAAAATGCATTTCTGCTTTGTTGATTTAAACCTCGATCAACTTCTATTTGCGAATTTCGCGCCATCGTAAGAAATAATTATTCCCAGTCCCCTCGCAGATTAACTACTTATGGCAATACTGTCACACTCGGCTCACGTTCCCAAAAAAAATTACAGCATACGTTTTAAAAGATATATTTTTCGTAAGAATTGTCTCTTCTATTCTTTCTTTTTTACAACGTTGGTTTTGTGCGATATCTTACGGTAAAATGTTTTAATTTAGGGTCCTCCACTCCTTCCCTCTTACAAAAACAAGTGGTCGACCCACACCTCCTTAAAGCGCTCAGCAACTAAGACCATGATCATTCCCAAAATCATATTCAGTCCGATGTTTGCGTTAAAGTCAGTCAGTTTTGTGGCACTTGTGTTATTATCGGCAAAGTATATGTGAAATTTTTCTTGTTTATTTTAAGGTTCTCTTGTATTTTAATATCTGTTTTCAACTTATTCTCAGGTATCTAAGAATGTCACCAGAACGGTTTAACCACTTGCTTTCATTGGTTGGCCCCCTCATTGCCAAATCTAAATGCCGAAGTCGGGACTCACTATCGCCTGAGCAACGCCTTGTTATTACTCTTCGTTACCTTGCAACAGGTGACTCGCAGCAATCGGAGTCATTTAACTTTCTGGCGGGTAGAACTACTGTCTGCAACGTTGTCTGGGAAACCTATGAAGCCTTATGGAATGCTCTGAACGAAACCTACCTAAAACCTCCTGAAACAATAGAAGAGTGGCAAAAAATTGCGAAAGGATTCGAGTCAGCTTGGAATTTTCCAAATTGCCTTGGAGCTTTAGACGGCAAACATATTGACATGGAATGCCCAAAGAAGGGGGGTTCTAATTTCTACAATTATAAGGGCTTCCACAGTCTCGTGCTGATGGCCATCTGTGACGCCAACTATTGTTTTAGTCTGGTTGACATAGGTGGTTATGGAAGAGACAACGATGCATCAATATTTGCCCAATCAGAGATGGGAGTGGCATTTGAACAGAATGAAATTAATATACCAGAAGCTGAAGTTATAGATGGCCACACCCTCCCCTATGTCATTGTCTCCAATGCCATTTTCCCTTTAAAATCGTGGCTGATGAAACCTTTTCCAGGGAAAAATCTTAGCGAGGAAAAGGAGGTCTTCAATTACAGGCTTTCCCGATGCAGAAGGACAATTGAAAACACGTTCGGAATACTTTCCGCGAGGTGGCGAATATTTCGAAGACCAATCCGCGCTAACACTGAATCTGTTGAAAGAATTATAAGAGCATGTGTTTGTCTTCATAATTATTTGAGTCAAACTGATAACGCAGGTTATGTACCAACTGGATTTATAGATTCAGAAAGCAGCACTGGAGATTTGATTCCTGGAAACTGGAGGTCGATTGTTGCAGATGATAGGTCAGCCTTGCAAGGTATCCAAAGGGTTGGGAGCAACAACTACAGGCTAGACGCAAAAGGCATCAGAGATCAATTCAAGGACTATTTTAATAGATCCGTTGGCTCAGTGCCTTGGCAGCTAAATCATGTAAGAAGTTGTGGAGAAACACTGTGACTTCAGTATATATAGTTTATCTCTTGCTGCTGCGTGTACACAATTTTCTTAGAGACCTTGTCATAAGGGACGATTCAGATTCAAATTTTATGCAGCATTTTGAACGAATTGTTTAGCATTCACTCCAACTTTGTTTGTAAGAGAAAGCCCCGAAGAAGTTTCAAGCACATACTACATGCACTAGGCCGGCGCGGAAGCACGTAAAAGTTCGTCCGAGCACCGCTGATGCGAACATCTAGGAGGGTCCGGGGCATGCTCCCCCCCCCCCCCAAAAAAAAAATAAAATTGTCGGGCAAAAAATACTTTTTTGTTCTAGAGATCTCTCACCCCTCCCAAAAGATATCCCAAACAAACGTGAAAAGTTTACGCATATTTCTTTATTTTCACTAAGCAGTCGAATATGACACTAACATGTAACTAAAATTAAAAGACATTTTCATGGAGTTCTTGAAAGTTGTTTCGGCCATACCGACTCTACCGGTCCTAATGTACCTAATCTAGGAAAACTATATCAATTCGTCCATGGAATGTGGAATGAGTAAAATGTATCATAAATGTTTTGTTACTTTTTGTTAATAATAACTGATTATATTTTTTATCTGATTATCTTCCATTGACGGTATATCTGATATGAATATATTCAGATTACTTTTGAAAATATATATTTTGAATAAATTTATGTATATATATTTTGAACTTATTATATTCTATGTGCATCAGTACTTAACAGCATTGAGATTCCAAGGCTGTTTATTTAAATCTCAACAAGTATCATCCATAAAAAATATGTCCAATAAAACTTAATCAATTAATTGATTTACTATTTGCTTCAATACTTCAAGAACCTAGAGAAAAAAAAAGAAAAAAAGACAGCTCTTCTCTACCTTCTTGCCTATCTGAATTTGTCCCTTGACTGTCAGTTCCAGTCATTCACATCACGTGAAACTCTCCTGAAGCGCTTGTTGATGAGGCTCCATTCGAAGAGCTCCATGACGGGCATGTGAAGCTTGTGTCAAGTGGTGAGATGGATTCTGGTATGGGTTTACGATACCCTGAGGCTGCAGATAACTTACGTTACTTGCGCTGTACGGATTAATGTTGCTTCCGAACTGTTGTGGCGGTTGTTGTGAAGCTCGCATCCATTCGATGTCGTTCAATATCTGCATAATTTGGAGTTTTGCCATCGACTTAAATCGTGGCTCCAAATTTTTGATTTGTCCGACAAGACTTAAACAGAAGTGCTTATCCTCGTCGAATTCTTTTTCCTGCGGGGTTCTTTCCGGTTCGGAGGCCGAAATTGCTTTCTGAAGAGACGACATAGTCTTGAAAAATTCTCTATCCATATCTGTAGGTGTCGCTGCTTTTGATACCTTTGTCCAAGATCTTTTCCTGGGATTTGAAGTAGCTGCCGCTGACGCTGTTATTTGTTTCTTTGGGACACAAGTACTTGATGTTGACATGCCAGCGGAACTCGATCTCTCGGCTGGGTCTGGCTCTTCGAAACTCGTACTTGCGGGAGAAACTTCTGAGTTTGTTTCCAGTGTGTTGTCTAGATCATCTTTCCCTTCGTCCTCATCAGAAATAATTTCTTGGGCGCTTTCATCAACGGCTTTCTCTTCTTGAATTTGACGTTCAGAGTCGGATAAATTATCCAAATTTTGAGCTTTCATTCGTCGATAGTTGGACACACCAGAACGTTGGTTTATGTGGACAATGAGCCACCTCAAGTGCTCAAGGTCTGCACGGATTTCAGGTACGTCGTTACGTCCTGCTCCTGACCTGACCCCCTTCGTCCGCTTAATATATTTTGAGAAGGACGTGCGGATGGTATTATACCGTGTTCGGGCTTCACTCACTTCAATTCCTAACTTACTTGCCACGTCCTTCCAGGCGTTTTTCTTTTTGATAGGCATTTTGAAATCTTTGCACGTTTTATCGTACAATACCCTGTACTGTCGTATACAGTTCATCAGGGTTTCGTTATCAACTGTTTCTAATTCGTTTCCCTGAATATTCTCCATTGCGTTCGCCATTTTATAGTGATCGAAATCAAAACACTCTATCTTTTGGTGCGAAGATGGCGCCAAGTTTTCGCAATCCCATTGGATAGTCTTAATCATGTGATTTGCTGAGAACAAAAGAATGTCCCCGGCACGTCGCAGGTCGCCGCAGGCGAGTGTTTCCATTAAATTTTTCCTTTGCCTGGGACGCCGTAACTGCCGGAAGATTTGAACTCAATTCAGCTCTTTCGGCACCGCAGACAGTGTGTCGCAGACCGCCCCAGGCGCCGGAACGAAGTGTTTCCATAAAAAATAAGATAGCCGGAATAACGTCCCAGGCAGTGCTGAGCCACTGTCTGCGGCACTCTTACGGCTCTTACGGTTATATGGAAACCAGGCTTAATAAAAGCTGATACAGCAGACACCCAATAATTACCAAGTTCGTATAAGTTTATGCTTTTTATAGTTGTGCACATTTTAATCAAGTTACAGTTTTTAAATGAAAAAGGCGCTTTGTATTTCACGGTCCTGATACTTTCACCTACATTTTTATTTGCGCAGGACCACAAGATCTTTTTCACTTTTTTTAACCAATCGACCCCATGCTGACGATCCAAAACGGCAATTAACGGGGAAAAGAGGGATTCCGGGGCGAGTTTGTTGAAAAGAGACCGTTAATCAGTTTAAAATGTCTGTCTGCCGGAGAATCAATGACCGCACAGGATGTGATGGCCACATGAAGAATTGTGTGATTACTTATGGTTGCCTGTACGCCGTGTTTGTTTGTGTACGTGACCTGACTCTTGATAAATACCTGTACAACTGAAATAATAACAATAACCCACGCTTCCCAAGTGTAACACAAGGCTAGTCAATCGCAGGTCATGTTAGCCTGAGGTCACTTTGTAGGAGCCAAGGTTTAATTAATCTTGAAATCCCCCGCCTCACGTACAGCTAACACGCACATTTGTACATGTGTTTTAAAGCATTCTACCACACTGAAAATAATTTTATCTTGACTACTTGGAATATATCTTATAATCAGACTTGAGTTGACTGAAAGTCAAAACAAGTTTGTTTTGAGTTAATGAATATCACTTTATACGATTTATGAGTGTTGATTGTTATAAGTGATTGTTCATTTGTTGTCATTATTTCATCTACAGTAGCGATGATGTGTCACATTATTTATATTATTATGATCATTATACTGTTCAGTATTACTTGTTCACTGAACTTGTTGTTGTTATTACTTTTTTCACCACTAAGATCCCATTAACGATTTTCTTCTAGTTTTCAGTAACTTATTTTAGGGACGGAGGACCACAGCCACAGGTTGTATATATTATTATTTATTGAGTATTTTTATTATTTATTGAGTATTACTATTATCGCCATATTATTATTATTAATAGCACTTTCAGAAAATCGAGGCAGGAAAATTTTCATAAGCTTTCATTATATAAAAACGTATGGTCATTTATTTTATTATTAAATCAAAACAAACTTCTCCGGGTAAGCATCCCCCAAAACGCGGTCGTTTCAGTGGCAGGCGGTGAGGGTTCTTTTTGTTTGAAATGTGATTGCTGTGTGCTGAACCAGAATTTCGATCAACGATCAATCACACTTCTTTTTTATAAAAACAATTTTAGAAGAACAACAAGTTAAGGCTCAAATTTACCCAAGAATTAGGAACAAACTAAGCACAATTCAGACTCGGCTTCAGGTGAACACAACTCACACACACATCACTAAATGTGGCGTTTCACTGCAGGTCTTTCTACACTACAGTTAGAAACTGAGTGAACAGAGACGAAAAATAAAACTGTGTCGCACGTGTTTGATGACAATGCCGAAGTGTATATACGACAATAAACATATGATGTAAAAATAAAATAAACTTTATATTTTATAACAATAGTTCAGCAACAAAAATCCTCAAATTGCAGTATACAGTGAACAATGATCCTCGGCCAAAATTTATTGATTCTTAATAATTTTTTTATCATGCGGTGCCTAAATTAAAGAGAAACATGTCAAATTTCCTTGGCCTAACTTCAAAGCATATTGGTTTACGGTATACGCACTGTGATTGTCGAGAAGATCATGATTCCATGAATGAACAAGCCATCACACTTACATTACGGACCATTACGGATGTGCCACACTTCAACAGTATTTTAATAAGCTAGGGGTGGCGCCGCTTCAACGGTAAACAAACAGCCTCTTCACAACTTCAGTACTTACAAACTTAGTCATTTGGAGTTGAGAGGTACTCTAAAACGAGCCTTAACAAGTCCCACCATCGCGTCACTGTTTGTTTTAAGCTGACCTTGTTCACGTGAATGTCTCTTGAAGAGTATGGCGTTCAACATGATTCAAGTACTTGAATTGAAAAGGAAGAAAACGTATACAAATGGCAGTTCTGTTATTCAGTAAAGTTATAAACAAATGTGGAGATCCAAAACATTTTGGCAGCAACTGCCATTCTGTCGCAGTTTCCGTCCTTTAAGAACTTCCGGAATCGGTATTTCTGATCTTTTATGAAATAATCAACCGTAATAAATTCTTGGTTTTCACGAAAAATTCTGTCCTAGAACAAACTGATATTAGCATAATATTTTTTATGTTCCGCATAATCCTGGATAAAACATACAAATTACAA
>JANSTR010158540.1:0-10223 GCA_025434805.1 Antipathozoanthus remengesaui
TTAAACAAGTTATCAAAATAGATCCACAATTCTAAAGCTCATTACATAGTTGTACATACACTTAATCTGCAAAAAAAATTACAAGCAAGTTTTACTTTATTATTTTCCTCAATTACTGTTTGGGTGGAAGTTATTCAACTTCATGAGTCCCAGTCTCGGATTTTTGGACCCTCCCCACCCCTTTTGGGTTTAATGACATGGGGTTCTCAATGCTTGACATGGCATGTGGGGGCAGAGCTACGTTTGTTTGTGCAATTTGAGTTCGATTGAAACATTTGTGTGGAAGTTATTCAACTTTATCATTCCCAGTCTCGGATTTTTGGGCCCTCCCCACCCTCCCCCTTGTTTTAATGACATGGGGTTCTCAATGCTTGACATGGCATTTGGGGGCGGAGCTACGTTTGTTTGTGCAATTTGGGTTCGATTGAAACATTTGTGTGGAAGTTATTCAACTTTATCATTCCCTGTCTTGGATTTTTTTACCCTCCCCAACCCTCTCGGGTTTAATGACATGGGGTTCTCAATGCTTGATATGGCATGTGGGGGTGGAGCTACGTATTGAAACATTGGTGTAGAAGTTATTCAACTTTATGATTCCCAGTATCGGATTTTTGGACCCTCCCCACCATCCCCCCTGGGTTTAATGACATGGGGTTGTCAATGCTTGACATGGCATGTGGGGGCGGAGCTACGCTTGTTTGTGCAATTTGGGTTCGATTGAAACATTTGTGTGGAAGTTATTAAGAATTAAAAAATCCGAGACAAACTAAAATCCGAGACAAACTAAAATCCGAGACTGAAAATCCGAGACTGTGAAAATCCGAGACTGGAAAAATCCGAGACTGGAAAATCCGAGACCAACTATAATTTGGTGATTCCAAACACCTCGAAACAATAATAGCATTCGTCAGTTTTTGGGGCCTGGAATCCCTATTCAAACATTCGTACTCGTTTTGAAATATTAATTGTAGTAGAATGTTTCACATTTTTGCACAATTCATTATGACGTTGTGTGACGTCAGAATTATTGCATGGGCACAAATAATGGGCTTCATTGCAATAGCTGTTGATAAGAGTAACTGAGTTAAAACCGCGGGTACTTTTGACTCCCTCTCCGGTTACGTTACAGGAACTCCACCTCTGAAACCAGGCACTTGTTCTATTAATCTATTAATGGACTATAAATACGCATTTTTAAAACTGCAAAGAGAGTTTTCCTAAAATACAATGCACTTGACATCTTAATTACTGAGTGAAAACTTAATTTATTACGACTTAAACAAGCCGAAAATTCGTACGCAGCGAAAAAAAAACCCAATAACGAATGTGTGTGTTAACGAATATAAACATTGCCGTGAGGATTTCCCACCAAAACGGGTGGAAACGGGAGATCAATTCCACAAGGATCATGAGTAGGAAATGCGTCATCTGCAATAAAAAACAGCAGAACAATTAACATTGTAAGAAATTAAGCAAGTTGGATAAGGGAACCATATCACTTTATTCAGCTCTGCATTTGGTGATTCAACGTATCTTTCAACTTAGTATTTCTGTTTATCTATATTCATATATATCCATTCGTTTTCTGTCCTCCTGATGTCTGATTCTGAATGTCTGTATATGTACAATATTTTAGCCCTTAACCTTAATCAGCCTGGGCGTTTTTCGAGTTTCGGGGCCTGCATGTAACTCGGAAAGTACTAACGCTATAGCAATGAAATTTGGAAGTGAGCTACACAGTAGATGACTTACAACTAATTAGATAGCACTAAATAAATTAGGGTTGTGACTTCACAATTACGTCTTTTAATCAATTATGTCTTTTACGTCTTTCATTAAAATGACGTTATATTTCCAAAGAATAGTGCATGCTTATAACATTTTGGTAACTTTGCCTACACCTAGATATACTACAGAAATCAGTGCATTAAGATACTTGAGCAATACATCAGAAAGTATAATCTGCAGCTGTAACAGCATAATATTCATTGTATTCGTAGGAAACTAAAAGGTAAAACGAGTATGTGAGGGGAGTGGGATAGTGAATGTCCGTTTCTAGTAGCTGTTACCAATTCATAAACGTGTATTTTGAAGTGTGAATCAATTTGCTACCCCTTCTGGTTCTTGAGAAAAAACAATTTAAACTTTGAACAATTATTTGAGGTTCTCGAGTAAAAAAAACAATTAACAATTCTGCCAAATTACATAATTAACGGTAAGGCATACTGAAAATCATGGGGGAGTGTTCAACGAACCTTGACCACATGTATATCTTTGGCCAAAAAGGGTTAAAATAAATGCATTTCTAGGAACACTTACAGAACGTATTGCGGCTTTGTAGGGCTCAAATTGCCAACAAGGCGCTTTAGCTTCAGTTCAAATCCATACTTTACAAAAATGATATTGCTAAATTAGTTCAACTACCTGTGGTGTTGGTGTTCAAGAAATAGATAAGCTGCATGGTTGGGGTCTCCACATTCGTATCGCAAAATACTGGCCCGTTTGGATATGTGTCTTCATAAGTCTGGAAAAACGTAATTCACCTTAAAATTTCGTTTTACAATTGTAATACGCATTTGGTTATTGCGTGTGGAAAACGTGCAATATAAATATAAAATAAATTATTATTATTATTATTATTATTATTACTAGATATTATTATTATTATTGTTAATATTATTAATAATTTGTCAGCTGCAATGTTGCTTTTCAAAAATTTTATTTATTTATTTCTTGTACGTATTTTTAGTGTGTTCTGAACAGACACAAGCAAGTTTCATTACAAAGCACAGGTAATGTTTTTCAAAACTAATAAAATGCAAGCGCGGATTTAGGGGATGGGTGGGTGGGGATGCGCCTTCCTCACCTTTTTATACGCATATTTCACTTTTCTAAAGGCCGTCGCACACTTGAGGAAGCAGAGAATGTTGTTCACTTGCCACGTTTGGAGTTTGTGAAGTTCACTCTGTGTGACTGTACTGAGCAAAGTTATGGCACGTGACAAGCTTTGGTTGCTATGGTGAGCGTTATGTTGCCCTTAATTATGATCGCTTTATAAACGGTTTTATACAAAACAAGAGGCTACAGGTAGCCTACAGTCGTGCCGATTTCTTTGTTAAAACAGCATCACTCCTCTAATTGATATTCAGGAATGCAAAATATTATGCAACTGGCCTGGAACCTCAGTATTTTAAGGCATACTACGAAATCATCCCACCTGACAATTTATTCTCCTGAGATCTGTTTCAAAATATGATACTATTCCATAATGAAGTAAAAAGAATAACAAAGAAAAATGCTTTAAGTGTTCCAAGTAAAAGAGAAAAAAAGAAGAAAAGTTCGAGACGCACCCGCCGGGACTCGAACCGGGCTGGGGACCTGCTGCTTATAAAGTCGATGCACAAACCACTCTGCCACGGCATCAGCTCTCGCCGATTCACGCATGCGCAGATTGAGCTCGACACCAATAACAAAAGAAAAAGACACGGAGGGCAAACCTAGAGTCGTTGCCTCCGGCACGACTAACAAGACACGACGAGCATTTCAGTTCCTGAAGACTTCACGAGGTAAATTTCTCACACAAGTTTCACCACAGACTGGAGAAATCAGCTGCTAACACATCTGGAGTTTGCGAATGGGTTTGGTGTGTTACTGAGCAAAGTAATGTCACAAGACGAGTTTGGTAGCTACGACGAGGTATTACCAGACCTCTCAAGTCTCGCGGTTTTGCCGTGAGGCTTACGATTTTCAGCAAAATCTCACGGTCTCGCGGTAAGCCACAAAAATCTCACGATTTTTTGAAAATCTAAAGTTTTTTAAGATAATCTACCGTTTTTCCGTCATGCTCAAAAATTAATCGTAGTTCGAGCAATTCTCGGAAACAAATTTAGCTATAAACTACAAATAAAGTCAGGCCAGGGGAATGAGCCCCAAGAATCCACATTTAGAAAATCAGCGCCAAATAAGATTATCGCTACCAGTCTCTCGCATTTTTATTCACGCCCTGGTGATACCTAGTACTTTTAATACCAAACTTTCAAAACCACCATAGAACTGTACACCAAAAAACGACCACCTTCGTTTGCATAGCCCCTTAAAATATCGGATAAAGGTCAATCTCACGATTTTTACTAAAAGCTCGAGATTTTTGGGCTTCCAACTCACAATTTCCAGTGCTTCAACATGTTCAAGGTTGAGAGGTCTGTATTACTTACCTATACCGATGACAGATTTCCGAATTTCAAAATTAAAACTGCTTTAAACATTTGTTATATCAACGCTTATTTGACCGTTTAATGTAACATTTTGTGATTCGGTTTGAAGCTAGCGCATTCAGAGTTGTGTTTTTCAGTGCGACATCTGCTCCAAGAAGGTGATTTTTACCCATATCTACTTTCACTCAAATTAACTCTGACACGCTAGTATTTGCAATCAATACCGTAAGTTCAGTTTAGTTGCAGCTGAAAACTCGTTCCCAACGACACAAAATATAACGAAGTTTGACGACAGAAAAAAGGTGGAGTGGGTGGGGTGGCTTTGGGTTCGGTTTCGGTTTCGGTTTCAGCCGCCCTTTTACACGAGCGCCAACTTCCACACATGCAGCCACAGCAAACCGATTCAGTTACACCAGTCTGCCTACCAACGTATTCGTTCTGACTGCCACGATCAATCCGGTATCGTGAGTTTTATGAACTCTCTTTTCCCCCAAACTGTTGCAGGAAGGAGTATGTAGCGAAGTTGCGGTTATTCGTCACTGAATCGACGCAAAACTGGCAGATCTGATCGAGACATTCAAAAAAATTGAAAGTGCGAAAGTACTATTCAGCGTCTTTGTCTTTTGCAAAACATTTAGTCGATCGGGATAAAAAGCAAGGGAATTGTGTACATTTTAAGAGAGGCAATATTGTGTCTATATCAGAAGGCTGGGTTTCTTCAGTAGGCCCCTTTTGTGTTATTGTGCTACATATATAAAACACGATACGTAGGTTTCTCACAGTTTCGTAATACAACACCTCGCACGATGGAAAAAAAACAGCTGATCAAACGGCCTCGTGAGACTTTTTACTCAGCTATTCCTGTCGTGTGTGCCGGCTTAAAGCTGGTTCACACTAGCGACGCAATGACGCAAACGCAAGCGCAAGCACATCATCCATGAGATTATTCTTTTATTCTGTTGATATGAACTGTGACTGACGTGGTGTTCATAAATGAATATTTTCATTGATGATGTGGTTGCGCTTGCGTTTGCGTCATTGCGTCGCTAGTGTGAACACGGCCTTAAGGTGCTCGTATCAGAGATTTTACACAGCAGTATTCAAAATGACCTGAATACTATTACTTCAATTAATTGTTTATGTGATGTTCACTTGTCCTTTGTGCATTACCTGAAAATAGTTGGGTACAACATCTTCGCACTTGTCCATATAATTTCTCACCAAACGGCATTTTATCGATCCATTCAGCCAGTACACAAGACTTCCGCTGCCGTCTGAGCATGCGTACCAGTTGTTAATGTTTGACTTCAGCAGGACCTCGCTTCCAAGTTTCTTCCATAATTTAAAATCCATAGCATTGTAGTCAATTTCGCTGAGGAACAATTTAATATAACATATAACACATTTCTTACAATGATGAACAGATTCGCAAATATTTGACTTTTAATTGGGAGCGCGAACATTCCAAGAACTTGTCCAATGATTCTCCCCTCCCCTTCCCACCCCCCTATATAAGTCCCTTTTGCTCAGTGAGTGGAGCATCTGAACGATAATTCTCATCAGTGACTCAGATTCTTACTGAGTACTTAAACTTGAGCAGCACTTTATTAACAATTGTTCACCTTTGTGAACATTATTTGTGCAAAGACAGGTGATTAAATATGCTTAGAGATGACGGTACTACTTAACCCTATCCAGTCCAAGCTGTTTTGAGGTCTTTCAATCCAAGGTACTTTGATCAAACTTTGTACAATTGCTCATTGGGGCATGCTCTATCTTTTAGTGGTAGTGTATTGCACTTAAGTGTAATGACGTCATAGTGACGTCAACAAACAAGATTTCTAAGGTTGTTATCAATATATTTAGCCATAACAAAAAGTCACGATGGATTCCCTATTAAGGTACGATAGTTCTTTATGGCAGTTCATACTCCCATTAGTTACCTGTATGACGTAATTATGACATCACATATATAACTATAATTCATATATAACTTATAATTCATTAAAAATTGAAAACGTACCCTCCAAAATATTGGTTACCATGGCAACACAACACCAAGGGTAATGTTAGAATCCACATAAAATAATTTCCTGGAAAAAATTAGGAAAAGTCGTGTAATATGAGCTTTGAAATCCAAATTCTTTTAAAGTTATGATGAAGAAACCCTCGGGGGAAGACTGGATTCCACCCCCTCCCCCCTTGGAATGGATAGGGTTATTGGACAGAGTAAACCCTCTGATTTCTAAACGGATCAAGCTCGGAAGGTGCATTTGTTAGAAGCACTTTAAAGAGAAGAATTTCAATACCATGTCTGCCTTTATCTGTAAAACGTACACGGATATTCCCAGCTCAGACGAATGCTGTAACTGTTATTCTCACCACGTACCACCTCTTTCTTCACTAGTCTCCGACAATTTTACAGTCTTATAAATTATTATTTTTCATACACTTTTTTGTGAATATCTGACATAAAAAAATTTATATTCCAAAACAAAATATCTATAGGTAAACATAGTCTCCTTAGTAAACAGCTCAGATTACCTGACAGGCGGAGTGGTTGACAAGACAACGCCGGGTAATGAAGGCCAGTTAGGACGGGGGGTAACGGCGTTTGATCCACTTCCAAAATTAATAAAATCAGTGAAGGTGTAACTGTAGACCAGTGTCCAGCCCCCTCCTGCCGTGGTTTGGTCACAGTAGACATGTAGTGTTTCTCCACCCAGTCTGATGTAATATTTCCCGGTATCCCACCCACCTTGCTCCTTGATATCTTGGCAGGACTCGCCGGGATTCTGCTTGCTGCCAACTGAACACACAAAAAAGATTTTTAACAATTTTTGTATATTTTAAAAGTGATCATATATATTGTAGTGGGAGAGGGAAAGGCCAAAAGGCTGTAATATGTCAAGCAGTGCCCAGTCCTGACAGGGTTAAGACTAAGATTATTTGGTTGTCTTCCATATACGGTATTAAAGGTTAATCCAGATATTATTGGCTCACTTGACAACCAGTGACTAATATAACAACACACACGATACTGCGCTAAGTTATACTGATTAATCAATCATTTACACGTTAGACCGAAAAAGAGATGATCACCCACACAGAGAAAGAAGATAATTTCTGAACTCAACATTACCGTCGAATCGCTTGGTGCGCCCTTTCGCTAGATCAACAGAGCAAGTTAGGAGAAAGAAGCATAGGGCAATCTCTTTAAGGCTCGGCGTAGTCTGTGGCATCCTGTCTGTAGATTAAAATGATTTTAAATACAAATATAATTTAGAACATACATATATAGTCTGTATCCTACCGTTCTTTCCCTTCGCTTAAAGCATCGTGTCAGGTTGACAGATTCAAATGAGATTGATGTATTTCATGCTTTGCACATAACTCTTCCCAACTGTTTCGCCAGTGTTGTTCCAAAGTGAAGACAGCTATCAGTGAATGGAAAAAATAATTCCCTCATTGCTTCCACATCAAAACTGAAGTGAGTTTGTCTTTTTGTCTAAATGAAAACAGGCAACTACAATTGAAGCAAGGGGGTAAGGTAAGTAAACCAGTAAGGTTTGGCCGCTCTCAGCAAGTTCAAACCTGATAAACAGAATAGTGGTTTAAATGGTTAAGTTACAGTGATGTACAAATATCCCAATTAATTCCTTCTGAGCGATAGCCCTAGAAAGAAAATGGGCCCACACGGAGAAAAAGAAAGAATCTTTGACCCCGGTGGGATTCGAACCCACAACCCCCAAACAGATCACCGTTGCTCTACCAACTGAGCTACAAGGCCAGCTGGGAGCTGGTCGTGGGAAATTAAGATAAGTCCGTTACGTTAATCGATTAAATTTGCGAAGACCAAATTAGTATTGATTTTAAAGGTTGATTCTGGTTTGATTGTAACAGCGGCCGTGGCCGCTTACCATTTGCACAGAAAAACCGGAATTTTCGGTCAAGAACTCAAATGGTTCAGCTAATTTCGCTGGAAAATTTTCGGAAAAGATGGAAAATCTCAGACGTATTCCTCCTTTTCCATTCCAACCGAAATGACCGCATGAAAACAAAATGGCGGCTGCACAAGTTCAAGTTGTACCATCGGCTGCACAAGTTCAAGTTGTATTTGCCGATGGTAAATAGCCGTATTTCTATGATGTCGATAGTAAGTTGCTCGCCGCGCTGCCACGAGGCACGGGGGCCTTGAACTAGTCATACTACAAAGTCCTGTATCATTACTCCAGCTAAATTCTCTTCCATTCCTACCGGTTTTATCGTGCAAATGGTAAATGGCCCGTATTTATACGAGAGACGACTAAGTCGTCTGACACAAATTAACCGTCTTGTATAAATACAGGAAATAAGGCTTAAGATAGCCCAGGAAATTAGTCGTCTGTAGGTTAAGTTCGACTGAAGGACGCACTTAGCAGACGAATTAGTCGTCTGTAGGTTAAGTTCGACTGAAGGACGCATTTAGCAGACGAATTAGTCGTCCCAGACGTTAATTCGTCTAGTATAAAGACGCGACGAACTTAGCCAGACGAACTTGGCAGTCATAGGTTAGACTGTACATGTCACGGAAGCAAGATGGCGGAAAAGAGCAGACGTACTCTCTAGTACGGCAGAAGTTAGAATTGGCAAATGGACTGTATTTTGCCGCATAATGCGTCTGTCAAGTTCATCCCGTTTTTATACTTAACATAGCAACGTCTAATTCGTCTAGACGTATAAGACGTCTCTGGTATAAATAGTAAAATACGGCCGATTTGCTGCCGCAGAACAGCATGGTTATTAATATTTAATTGCCACTTGGTTCTGTTGCATCTTTAAACAAATTACAAGAACTGTCAACGCCAAAGTTTCCTTTGCTCCATGTTGCTATCAAAATGAAATGCAAATGCCTGAATCAAGAAGTTACCCAACATGAATAATTGCACGTGCGAAAAACTCTCAGTTGATCAGAGCTGGAGGACCTTGTGCATGTGGCCATTTTCGCCTTCTGTGTGACGTCAGTGGATGCACCGGGAGAGGTATGGGGCGGGCAAGGTTTTGTGGCAGTTCGAAGTCTGCTCGGAATTCTTCCAGCTTCTTATGGTTTCCGAGACTGCGAAAGCGATAATGTTTCTTGCTGTGGCTGCAGGCGGATCGATAGCTATTGGATATGGAGCTTACAAGTTTCTCCAACACAGGAAGAAGGAACAGAAGGCGAAAGATGCAATGGAAGCGATGGTGAGATAAGACTTAAGTGAACACTCGGTCGCAAGTTCTGAGGAGGGTTGCCGTATATCATTATACATGTAGAGATCTCTTATTAATGGGTAAATGTTATGGTCACATATAGAACTTGTAATATATTGGGGAAATGAAGTTGACTAATTTATCTGCTGTGTTGTTGATGCTATTCATATCTTTGCTAAGGCGATATTTTAGAAAGGCCAGGGCTGGTTGTTGTCTTACCTGGAGAAAAAAATGGAAGCCAGTGTGATTGCTTTTTTAATGGGATTGCCGGTTGCAGACAGCGAATTGGAATTTCAAAATATAAATATAATTTTAAGAGACCATAATTATATATTTTTATAATGATGTACAGTACAAGCTTCTTTTTTAAATAAAAATCCGGGTAAAGTTTGTGCATAAATTTCATATATAAGCCATAAATAATAAATAAATATGAAATATTAAACCTCCGGGCTCAAACTCGGAAACTGTGCAGTGTTTCAAGCCAAGAAAATATTCATATTGGGGTTACTGTGGGATTTATATTGAAGATTATAACTGGTGAAATTTAAATTACAGACTCAAATTACATACATGATACAAGTTTTTGTGCCTGTGGCATGTGGTGGTTCCATTCAAATTTTGAATATATTAACAGTTCATTGTAGATATTAATATCTACAATTAACTGTTAATATATTCAAAACTTGAATAAAATACCTACAATTATAATTCAACAATAATTTTCATACTGAAAACGTGCAATACCATTGGTCAGAAACGATCACATGGTGCACGCTC